>JAEQBH010004704.1:0-291247 GCA_016808115.1 Tetrastigma voinierianum | reverse complement strand
TACCTCAGATAATTAACATTTTAGACAACCCTAGACCATTTCTCTAGGCTCATCTCGGCATCACTCTCTATGAATCCCACAGGTGTTCGATTGCATATGGAATGCATATGCCAATTCCAATACAGTCTAGTATCATACTAAATATAACAATATACATATATTTACAAAACGACAATTACACAATCATATCATGGCATTCTCATTTCATACATCAATTATTTCAGTGAGCAATGATCAAACTCTGACAATTGACCGGATCTTTCGATCCGCGCATTTTCACAAAAATATTTTCGATGTCCACTTCTTCTATGACGGTAAAACCCACAAGGTTCGGTTCAATCCTCATCATTCATCGGTTCACTTTGTGAACGCATTTCCACGGTCATTCTGACCTCATGACCAATACATGATTTAATACAGTATTGAGTTAACAACCCGATGGTGGTGGCGATCTGGTCTCCAATGAACGTTTCAAAATTCATATCAATTCGGTGCAGGTTTGGGGTGATCAAATAGCCTCAGAGCTCATTAAGGTACCAACGTTCGCGAAATCTTACAAGAAGAATAAAGCCAGCGGGAGAAACCCTACCTGAGGAGTTTGTCCCAACTCCTTGTCCGACTCTTGCGTGACGCTACGTGGCTTGTGCATCCGGCATTTGCCGGCGGTCGGATCACGATTACAGAAGATGTAGTGTTCTCTCTACAAGCGTGACCTCCTGGCTCTTTTGGACTCTTTTCCACTTCTTTACGTTTTGTTCTTATTTTTATTTGGAAAAGCTGTACTGTATTTTATCATTTTGAGCTTAAATCAAATTCAAAATGACAAATTATGTCCCTTCATTCGGTTTTGACATTGGCACTATTTCGGCCGTCCATTTTCCATTATTTCTCTACTCACTTACCGCCTTGTACATGTTTGTTTATATCTTGACTTTGTTATACATGAAAATGCGTTCACATTTTAATCATGATCTTGAAAGAAAAGCGTGTCGCTCATTTGTCTCGGAATTCTACGAAATTTTCGTGTAGCTAGATTTTACGAGAGCGATTCAAGCGGTGAAATCCGTTTCGTCATCAGAGATCAAAGGTAATTTGATTTTTGAAATTACAGTTTTGTAACCATTACGATTTTATTTTCCATAAATTGGAACACTTGGGTCTTATTCTCCTCCTTAAAGAATTTCGTCCCCTGAAATTTGGGATAAATCTAATCGCTCGCATGCATGTCTGACGTACCTCTAGTATGTAAGCAGTCATTCAAAAATCTGCTTGACCTTCGCCATCTGTCGTCACTAAACAAGAAGGGATAGGTGGCCCATGAAATCGTTCTGATTCTGCGATGGACTCCTCCTCCATAGTGCCTCCATAGTACCTCACTGGCCTCCATGGTCTTGCCAGCAAAGAAAGCACGAATCTAGGCTAACAATGCACAACGGTGCTTAGAGGTCCCATCGTGTCAGGCCTCGATGCATCCACAATCCACCATGAAATTTGGATGCGGAGTATGCTTCGAACGCGGAGGCGTGGCTTCGTGGACACGGCATGCTGGGCGGGAGTAGCGGTATGCAAGCGTTTCTCGATATCTCAGGCCAATGGAAATCTCGATAACTCGCGCTGCCAGACACGACCTCCTCTCTTAGGCATTACCTTCAAAGACATGATCACAACCTCGAACTCTGAGACCAGTGTCCTTTGTCACTAACTCTTGCCGACTGCGTGAGAAAGGCGTTGTGTATCAAACTCACCTTCTCGGAGTGTCTACAATCAATCTGGACAGTGAATCTCTCCCGCACCAGTCAACATATGATGATCACACTGGCCTCCCATACAATACTCACTCTGATTACATCCCTATCTGCGAAGACTACCATCGTGAATGAAACATTGTATCACCCGTGCCGGCTGTACTCGATCCTTGATAGACATTTATCTAGGTGTCGACCTGGGATAATCCTACTTCGATGGGAAAGGCGTAGCCACTAAACTCCCCAAAACACCACGAGTCCATTCAACTGTCTTGTAAATTGAATTGTCCCAGTCTAGAAGCATCAACGCTGGGAAGCCACTATGGTATACGTGGCTTTCATTGGTGCGCTGTTACACGACGACATCAGAGATGATGCTATAAAGTGAAATTATAATCCTCGGGAAATTCCATCCATGCAATAACATCATATTGAGGTCATATCTGGAAATAAGATAACAGGACTTTTGTAAATTAAGAAAATACCTCAAAAATTGCTCACCATATAAATAGTGTTTGTATATCTTCCAGCGAAGACTATGGGCAACTCCATGCTCATGCATAGGGTAATTCTACTCAGTGGTTCTTCAAAGCGCGTGAGGCGTAGCTACCACTCTCCCAGTTTGCGCCAGAACACATCGGTTGTCCTTGGTATCTGTCTCTGTGTGCCAGCGTGCACTTCAGGGACTAATAGAATGGGTGATGTAAGGCCTCCTTACACAACAACTCTTGGAATGCCCTCCGTGGGTCATTCCGCTCATATGACACTCTTGGGTTAAATCAGTCATGGCGTAATTGGTGAGATAAAGTCCTCAATGAACATCCTGTATTCCCTACCATTCCCAAGCTTTCGAGTGACTTGACCTCTCAGCTCTTGTATCTACTTCTCATGATTCTCTGCGACACGGCTGACACTCAGTGTCCCCGAAAATTCACCTCGATGGCCAAAACTCCATGTGACGCTTTGTTTGATGATTATGAGGTGCTGAAGTCAATCCTCAAATGATCCTCATGCTCCTCACCAGACTGAGGAGTAGATCAGATATAGTCTAACGAGACTACAAAAAGCGATCAAAATAGGGTTGAATACCTATGCGCAGAATCCATGAATGCAGCTGGCGCATTACGTCAATCGAAGAAAGGCATCGCTGTGAAGCTCAAAATGCCCATCTTTGCGTCTAGCGTTGTCTTGGGGATATCACCTCCACTAATACTCCCGCATTGTGTGATGCGAAGATCTAACTCTTAGAGCCAGTTTTTAAGCCCTCGTTGATCAAACCGTCATCAGTCGCGTAATGAATATGAGTTCTTGATCAAGCCAACCACCATTCAACCGCCCGGTAGTCGATACCTGATGAAGGGTCTTATCTTATCTTTTTCGCGAGCGAAGCTGGAAGCGCCCCATGGTGTGATGCTGATTCTCTGTGAAACCTGTCAACACGATCTGTATACGGACCTTGGTTCTACAATCAGCTGAACCATCTATGTAGAGTCATGAAATGAAGCGTAAGGTGTAACTCAGCCTTAAAGTCCCATGCAATGGGGAGGTAATCGATGGCTAGGTACAGAAGAACATCTCATACTACTTAAAAATGCAGGGTGGACTCCAAATCTTGTCTCACCTCGTCTTGGTAGGCTTTGGCAACATCAAATGTCCACTCCTCTGGAGTCATGAGCAGTGCGGGGTAAGGCATCGTGCTTCCTCCCCACAGTCACACGAATACCATCCTATGTGTAGGTAGTAACCCTTCTATGATCACAGTCATTGTGACCAGATGTGTTAATGCCAATCCATGTCAATAATAATGACATCAAACTCCTAACATGTCCATAACTCGAGGTCCGTGAGTAGAATCCTTGAACTCACTCCATAATCTGACATATTTGATAAATCCTCCACCACCAATTCTAGGGGAGAACTTCGCATCTGGCAAAGCTTACTTTCAAAGATATAAACTCAAAAGCCTAGTTCTTCTACACATAATGCAACAATGAATGAATCGTCTACATAATCAAAATCAAAACTCACGCTATAAATGAAAGAGTAGAAAGTACCTGTATGTCAGTGATCTTGCTATCATAGTAAGTGGGTAATCGTGTAGATAGACCTGGGTCACTGAAATCCGACGCATGGACCCACATGTCTCGTCCTCGACCCATGCTTGGCCTCCTGGCGCAGTGACCGAAGGAGGTGGTCAACGTGGCACCTGGAGCTTGATACACAATTCTGACCCATAGTGGAATAAAGCGTGTTAAATCACGGATCACATTGATGATTGGAATTTGGGAACATCTAAATACTAGGATTAACACCTCTGGGCAATCCCACTCCTTAGCTGTCAGAAGTTCTTTGTGAGAAAGAGCAAACATCTGCAATAAACATCCACTGCCTTTGACCTTGGCCCTAATAGCCTCTCGACCACGACCTTGGCTGATGAGACTTGACCTTCCTATGATCCTTGAGAAACAAAGTCCTCTGTCAACTTCCCCGGGCCTTCGAGAAGGCTGACCCTCCTTCCCTCTTACAGTACCACGCATCTCGAATCATCTGCTGTAATCCCTATCTCCACCCTCTATGGCCATGGTACATCCCCAACCATAGTGTCAGTATCCTAAAGAAGTCACAATCGCATGCCTTCTCAATCTCTCATAAAGGCAGATATGTGGCCACACTAGTCATTTTGTAAGCGGGATAGCTCGATAAAAGCCTAGCCCGCGTACTCCGATCTTTATCGTAATACTCTACCTGAGTCTAGAACTCGGGGCCTTGACATGCTGGCATATCTTTGAAGAACTTGCTGCATAAAAACTCTGAAATCTACAGTGTCACCCGCATTTAAGGTCTTACGTCCGTCATAATGAGGATTCCTGCTTCAGTTGAAGCCGCTAACAAGTTTGTGTAATGTGGAGGCGTCTCCGCCTCCGATACACCTCTCAGTTTGTGAACCAATGGTCGGCTACAATCAGATTACATCTCCCACGAATGTCGGGGGATGATATGCCCTAAACCTCTAGAGGTTACTCGTTCCTCCACATTCCCCATTTACACCAGCCTATATAATGGTAAGGCCCCATGAGCATGTGATCCCATTAAAGCATGGTAAGTGATGAGCCATCTTGTGGAACGTCTAACGTCCTAGATCTCAAACCAACCCATCTACACACAATAAGCTTTCAAATAAAGTTTCTTGTGCCATAGAGTCATTAGTGATGTGAATTCTTAACACTAATAAATAAGGTCTCATTTTCCTGATCTAACCTCTCATCTAGTGTTCTTTGTCTTCCATATATGATCATGCATAAATACACACAACTGTTATACAGAAACACATAAAACACAAATGCATCTGATCTATTCTAATCCCTCAAAATATATTTGCCTCAGTAATCCACATACCTAAACCCCTTGACATTTGGTGCTGATCTTTCATCTATCAGAACACCACTTAATGATATCAAAAGCACAAACCTATATACTCAGGCCCTAGGTACTCGTGTACCTATACTTTGTCTAAACGCAGCGCCTATCCAGAGATTCGTTGACAACCCTCTGCTTGCAAAAACTTGTGATTATCCGGTGTCCACAAATATCACCTGTTTGCATCTCACCATATTAGACCCATTCACTCATATTTAATTCACAAATATACAAAAATATGACAAACTATTAAGTAACAATCCATTTCAGTCCTTTATGCAACAAAAGGTATACCATGTTGGCTGAATATAATACGTGACAACAACAAACAAAGCCTCGTCAGACTCTCATCTCGTATGCGGTCCCATATGCAGAGTCGAGACACCGACCCCGGACACATTACCTAAAAGGGGTCCCCACGATGTGTGAAGCTAGCTTCAGTAGAGAATAACACAAGGGCTACTCCCATCTAGTGCATGCAGTAGTAGCCCTGACAAACACACATCTAAAGTAAAATATACACATGAATGTCATATATCACATGAAATGTCATCATGCCCATATCTCGAGTCACTCATTGACTGCCTCACATATGCACATGCCAAGTGTGAAAACAATCACTGGTATTACCAAGGATCAAAATATCGGTAAACACGGATATATCGGTAATTGGATTTTATGGAAATATCGTAAATATCGGTAAAATATCGGTGGATATTTTTACAAAAATATCGGTTATTAAATTTTTATAATTTTAATTATAACGATTATAGAGAAATAGATTCATATCTTAATTAAGGTAGATTAAAATCAAATGGATTAGTAATTATTAAATTAAATATGTTATATTTAATATATTATTATGTTAAAGAATATTATTTATTTGTTTTGTTATTATTAAATATTATGTAGATAATGGAATTCAAAACAATATATATTATAATTTTAAATTTTTTAAATGATATTATTTATTTCTTTTCCTTTTCAAATTAATATTTGATTTAAAAATATTATAAGTTATAATGTAAAATAAAATAAAAATAAAATATTATAGGGATTATGAACAAATAAATGTAGAAAGAATCTAAAAAAGTTTACCTTATATATAATAAGTGCAATCAATGACTTGGTGGTTGGAGGGTGCCACTTCCAGGCATTTTGGGTGGGTTCGAAATCCTTCAGAAGCAATTTTTTCATATTTTTGGAGCTAAGGAAAAAAATCAGAAATTTCGGGAAAATATGGGATTTTTTCGGATTTTTTCCGATTTTTTTTCTTCCGATTTTTTTTTTTTGTCAAAATCATTTCCATGCTGCCTGAAAACCGATTTTTCGCAGATAAATCGGCCGAAAAATCCGATTTTTGTTATTTGAGTATTACCCGATGACCGTGCATTGAGCCCTCAGACTCGATACGATGCAAGTACCCGATGGGTAACCAATCCTAAGTCAATCCGTGTTATCATCTGACGAAGTCATATGATAAACATGACCGTGTCTTCTTTGAGCAACGAGAACTTTCCGAATCATCCTTGGTCTCTTACACCCACGTTCCAGGCTTTTCACTTGAGGGGGTTAACGGTCCCCTTCTTGCTCCGCCTAATACACTTGATTTATATTTCTTTTTATGCTTTGAACCATGAGTCATTTATTGGGCGTCGTCCAAAATACGAGCTCACTACACATTCATCAACAATGATGATGGGTGACCACACCCATGCACACACACCCAACATAATGCGATGTCCTTGTGCATATGCAATGCTAATGCCACTGCATGTTCTCATGTTACATGTATGATGCACACTACATGAAACATTATACTCAATCGTACTTGATGCCATGTACCATGTGAACATATATAATTCACATCCATTATGTTAATACATTTAAATACACATATATTAACACATCTTACACATATTCAGCATGTTATTAAATTGCCAACAATAACACAAAGCTGTTTCCCATAAAAATAGCCATTCACGGCCATACTTGGCCTTAAAAAAATATAGACTTAGTCTAGAAATTTTGATCCTACCTTTAACGACTAAAATTTAACCACAAACTCACCTTGAAAAGCGTCTAGAAAAATAGTTCATAATAAAATCCTATACTTGATCGGCAGTCTTGGGTGATCACTCATAACTACGTGGCCCCAACAGGAATATATATTTTTGCAATTTTACCATTTCAGGACTGACCAGGAATCAAAACTGACCTGAAATCGTCTTGACGATTGCGGCGAGTCACAACAAAGTCTAACATGCATTTTTTAGCAGTCTCGAACCAAAATCGGTCCGGATACCGACCTTCAAAACCGGTCATGGATTGTTCGAAAATTAGTCTTCATGGTAGATAACTTCCGATCCGTGGTGGTCTGACCCACCACGACCATTCTGACCTTAAATGAAAAGGAACCCGGTAGGGCCCACCCCTCTTGGGCATGAAGCACCGAATCATTCCGTTCTTGGTACCTACTCATAGCTCTCGTCGAGTAAACCAACTTTAATTCTTAGGCTACCGAACTCTAGCCGTCGGAACACCGTAAAAAAAATTGGACAACATTGTTTTTTTTTTTTTCCTTTTCTTTTCTTCTTTCTCCACGCACCCTTTTGTTCCTCATTTCTTTTCCTTTTATTAGTTTTTCTTGCATACCAACGATTGTTGGTTTCCCCATAAGATATTTTACTTAAATATCTTGGCTTGTGGCCCTTCCATCCACCGCGGTGGCCAGCCATGCATGTGACAAGTGTCACGGGCTTGTAGCCCTTAGGTAGCTTCTCTACCGCAGCATTAGCGGTGACCACTCCATGGTGCCATAATGGAACAAGCTCCTTGATTTCCATGTGGAACTTGCTCATGGTGCCATGTGGCATCATGCCAAGTGTCACTCGACATCTCGTACCTCGAAAAGCGTGAAATTATGATTGTCTCGGAATCCGACAAAATTTGACAGGGTAGCTAGATTTCGCGAGACGATTCTAACAGTGAAATCCGTTTCATCATCCATGATCTAGAAAATTTCTAGGTTTTAGCTTGTACTATTTACGACAAAGTCACCCAGTTTTCCATTTTCGGAAAAATGAAAATTTCTAATAACTGGAGTTTCTGATCCTTTTCATATACAAGAAGACATCACTCCCTTTATTATATATCCTAAAATTTTATTTTGAATCATACTTTCACTTTACGCGAGAAAAGAAAAGATAAAAAGTTTCCCTTTCATCATAGGCCCTCATTACCACGAGAAAAATTCAAATAGAAACATAAAATTTGGCATCATCACTTCAAATGTTTTGTGAGTCAGGAGAAACCGTTTCAAAATATAGAGATATTCAATATTACAGAGAGAATATGAAAAACCAAATTTGGTAAAATAGCCTCCAGGACCAAAAACAAAAACCATTGGCAATCGGCGGCTTCCTGAGAGAATAGCTAAAGGTCGAGGCTTCTTCACAAAAAACCACAGGGTCGTATTGTTCTGAGATTAGTTTGGAATCTTACGGAGAGGTGGGCCTTACTTGGCTCAAATATTACTTCGATGGTTCGGCCATAGGAGATGATGACATGCAGTGATGACGGTCGAAACTACAGGATGGGTCAAACCCCTCTAGAGGTATTTACTGTTTATATTTTAGACATAAATTAAAAAAAAAAATCAAAAGTGGTATAGGGCTTATTCGGGCCTACATTTTTTTGGTCCAACCCTCTTAAATTTCGGGTTGGCCCATTTTAGCTCATTGAGCTCAACCCATATTCTCCCACCTTTACTAGGTGGCAGGACAAGGTGAGGTTCTTTATCATAGCGATCAAGATCTTACATGCAGGTGGTTGCCTTGGCTCATGTCGGATCTAAGCAGATGAAAGCATGAGAGTAATTAGGGACAAGGAAGAGAGAGAGGAGGACGAGCTTATATGTGGGGGGTCATATTTTGAATGCCTTATCTTATAGGCTATATGACCTCTACACCAACACATTCTGCAAGGGAGATTTGGGAGGCTCTTGAAAATAAGTACAAAGCTAAGGAGGAATGTACCAAAAAGTTCCTTATTTCTCAATACATATATTTTAATTTTTTGATGAAAAGTCTCTCTTACCACAAATTTATGAGTTGTAAGTAATTGTGAATAAGTTGAAAGTTCTCAAAATTGAACTTTAGGAAGCTTTCCAAGTTTGTGCTATTGTGTCTAAATTACCATAAAGTTGGAAAGGTTATCAGAAGATGATTGTCTGCAAAAGCGAAGATTATTCCTTGGAGGAGATTCAAAAGCATCTTCGAATAGAGTAAGAATCAAGACCAGGAGACAAAATGGTAGGACTAATAAAGCCAATGCGGTTTCAAAGAGCTCCGATACCCAAAGGTAAAGTAGCAACAACAAAATCATCCAGGAATTTTGTAGGCTGACAAAAATCAAAAGCAATTCAAGGGCAAGAAAGATCCATATTTTGTGTATGAAAAACCTGGGCATTATGTTAGGGGGTGTATGTACCAAAATGACCAAAAAGGGGCTATAGTGAATGCAAAAAATAAGGAGATCATTGCAACGTTAAGCAATGTATGTGTTGTCCAAGGGAAGGTACAAGGATGGTGGTATTATACTTTTGTCACTATTTATGTTACCTATATCAAATCTTTCAAGACCTTTAGAGATTTAGATAATCAGAGGAGTTCAATGAATTTAAACTAAGAGATCAGATCATGAAGAAATTTTATTGGGGAGATTATTTTACCCTTTCAGGATATCATATAATATGTATTTAAATGAATAGAAGATATTAAATGGGATATGTTTTTCTAATAGTTGATATTGAATAATAGTGATACAAATCTGATTTGGAAGACATTCATAATGGATGAATCTCAAACTTGTATAAAATATGTTATAATATTAGCTAATTCCGCTTGTATGTGTGACTCAAATTCCTTATCTTCGTGGCATGATAGGTTTTGACATGTTGATGTAAGTACTATTAAACGGATTGTGAAATGTGGTATGCTTGCTTGTGATGCCAAGGAATTTGAAAAGTGTGAAATACGTGTTGAATCAAAGATGCTTAAAAAAACTTTATGTTGAGAGATCATCTAATTTGCTTGATTTAATATATAGTGATCTTTGTGGATTAAATGGCATGTTAACAAGAGGTGGAAATAGGTATTTTCTTACATTGATAGGTGATTGTTTTAGATTTACCCATGTGTTTTTTGTTGAAAAACAAAAGTGAAACTTTCAATACCTTTAAAGTTTACAAAGCCAAAATTGAAAATCAACTAGGCAAAAAGATTAAAGTGCTTAGAAGTGATAGAGATGTTGAATATGTCTCTAATAAATTCAAAATCCATTTGTGAAGGTGTGACATAGTGCATGAGTGCACCACCTATACACACCTGTACAATAACATAATGGAAGAAAGAATATAACAACATTTTTAGAAATGTTGAATGCTGTATTATTGCAAGCTAAATTAAATTTTAATTTGTAGGGGTTAACCTTGTAGTTATTTTGCGCTTGTCATATTTTAAATAGAATTCCTATGAAAAAAAAAGAAGAGATATCTCCATATGAGTTATGGCAAGGAAGGAAGCCTAATATAGGCTACCTCAAAGTGTGGGGTGTCTTTCTTATTACAAGAAAACATATCCAAATAAAAAAAAAAAAATTAGGTCAATGGCGACCAAATGTATTGCACATTGTGAAATATCTTTCATTAACAAACCTATTATAATATTGAATGTTTAAATCAAGAGGTAAGATTATTGAAATTTGTTAGATAAATAATATTTTAATTTTATAATCTGATCAATCTGGACATAAAGGTTGTTCAGTTTATATTTCATTGTACTCAGAAAGTCAAAGGTTAAAAGAGAAAAGTGTTGGATCAGATGATTTGTCTCAAAAAATGTCTTTCACTTTAGTATAAGGAAAATTCTATAATTTTGACCAGGAGATAATATGATTTCTAAAATATATACTGTTTTTGTAGCAAAAGGCTGTCAAGTGATGAATGAACACAATTATAATTAAATAAACTTTGTGAATTAAATGGGACTTCTAAAGTTCAACCAATTGGAGTTTGATAGAATTTGAAGGAAATATCTTGGGTGACATGATTAAACCTTTAAAGGCTAGATTTATGATTAAAATATTTGTTAAGAAAGGTTGTTCTGTTTTGGTACCTATGCGCTGGTGGCAGAATAAAATCTTTTAGGATATTGTTTGATTTTGCATCAATTCATAATCTATTAATTCATCAAATGGATGTCAAAATGGAATTCTTGTATGATGATCTCAATGAGGAAGTCTACATAATCGGAAGGTTTTTTCCAAAGGGGAATGAGAACAAAGTGTGCAGGCTTATTAAATCATTATATGGTTTAAAACAAGCTCCCAAACAATGACATAAAAATTCTGATCATGTTATTCTCTCTAATGGATTTAGACACAACAATGTGGACAAGTGCTTATATTCTAAGACTTGTGGAGACTATGTGATTATAGTGTGCCTATATGTGGATGACATGTTAATTTTGAGTGATGACATGAAGAAATAATGGAAACAAAGAGGTTTATATCTTCAACTTTCAAGATGAAAGATCCTAGAGAAGTTGATACCATCTTGGGTATAAAAAAAAAAGAGAAATAGTGGGGGTTATACTTTGAACCAAACTCACTAAATTGAAAAAATAATTAACAAATTTAGCCATCTTAAGATTAAAGATGTTAATACTCCATTCGATTCAAATATAAAAAGCTTAAAGGATGAAGGTAAGCAGTGGCTCAACACGAGTATGTAATTAAAATTGGAAGTCTTATGTATGCTGTTTAGTGTATTAGGGTTGAGACTTCATTTGCAATTAGTAAACTAAGTATGTTTCTAGAAATCCTAGTGTAGAACATTGGAAAGCTATGATTAGAGTTCTAGGTTATCAAAAGAATACCAAAGAACTAAGCCTCTAATACTCAAAGTTTCCTGGAATACTTAAAGGGTATTCAGATGTAAGTTGGATATAAGTGTGAGATAATCTACTCTTTCCACATGTTGGAGTGTTTACACTTGGTGGTGAGGTTGTCTCTTGGGATCCTAGAAATGGACTTTGTATATCACACTCAACCATAGAAATAGAGTTTATAGTTTAGTTTGCAATGGAAAGAAGCTATGTGGTTGAGGTTCCGCCAGTGGACATCTCCCCTCTTTTTCTACAAATAGTATGTCAACAATATTGATACGTTGTGATAGGCAAGCCATTCTAGCTCGTGTATACAGTGGAGTATACAATGGGAAGTCTAGACATATAAATATTAGACATAAGTATGTTAGACAATCAAGATGAAATAAACTCAATCTCATTTGTGAGATAAAGTGGAAACTTGATGAATTCTTTTATTAAACTTCTTACACAAGATTTAGTAAGGACAACATTTAGAGGGATGAGACTAAAACTCCTTAAATAATATTAACTGATGATAATAACCCATCTTAATACTAAGAAATGATTAGTCTTAAGTTCAATAGGTAAAAACAAGTCATTGATAAGTGAATTGTTGCAACATTAGAATTTTTTGAGTTCCATATGTGATGAATAATGCTTATTGTTACCGTTGGAGTGTTAAACTTAATGTTTTTAATTAAATTCAGTCCACGTGTGACAAACGTTTTAAAGGTAACAAGCATGTTGGAAGAATTTCACATATGTGAACTTAGAGGTGGTGCCGCCTCTCATGAGAATTGAAATTTATGTCAAAAAAATTCATGAATGGAATGAGCATATGGCCATAAAAGAGCTAAGTAAGAAACTTTTTGAATACTCATGTGGCTAGTGGAAGTGTGTTTTGTTATCGGTTTCATTACAAGGAATAATTTGTTTAATGCTACAAGCAACCTAGAATTTCTACGAGCTTTGTGACAATCAAACTAAGGTAAAATTCAAATCGTAAGATATTTTATTTTATATATTTTCATTGTTGTGGTTGCAATTGTTGATTTATTTTAACGAATGGAGGATTGTTATATATGTATATACATATATGTTAGTTGTCATGGTTTGACCAAATAAAAATAAGTGTAGGTACATATTTTATAATATTTTAAGTATAAGAATAGTTACATTTTGATTTTATTTTTAAGTGTTAGAAAAGTTACACTTTAGAGCATATGATGTGTAAAAAAAAGTTACACAATCAATAATGAAATAAATTTAAAACATACCTCGAGAATTAACCACGTTTAATGAATGTAATAAACATATGAATAATGAGTCTAAATGTTACAAAACTTATTAGGTTAAAGAATTTAATAAGCTTGTAACATTTGGGAAGTAAATGCTGTTTTAAGTATTTGCATTAAACATATGAATAAGTATTGATTATTGCCCAACAGTGAGGTTGAGGAAGATCATAAATTTGTAACATTTGAAATTAAATATATGTTTAATGTATGAATTAAACATATTTTTATGTTTTAGGATGTTACAATTTTAAGAGGTTAAGATAGAAAATTAGTCTTCATACCTGCTTTGTACCTACATTTCCAAACCCAAATTATTATTTTATAAGAGTGTGACTTTTCTTCTTTTTGAAATCCTTCTACGTTGAAAAGAAGAAACGATCCAATAATACTATTTACATTCAACTTCCCTAAAAATTTCTTGAGAAATGGAGGAGGTAAAGTCTTTGGACAAAGTTCCAAGACCCGTTTGAGTCTTCTTGTGTTCTTTATGTTCTTATTTCTATTTTCAAGAGATTGTAAGTGTTTTGTAATTTCAAGAGTTTATTGTATAAAATGATATTTGAGTGTGTTTATCTTCTCCATTGTACCCATTTATTTTTTCAAACAAAAAACAACTACAATTTGTACACGTAGGTTTTTTTTTGACAAGAGAAGGTTGTAACTTCATTAAAACAATTAAGCTGAAATTACAACCAAGATACTTGCAGGTGGGTAATGAATCCATTCACCATGACCGGTCGTTGAACCAACTGCTCGTGCTAGGAGATGAGCTGCATGGTTCGTTGATTGGCGTACAAAACTAATCGAACATTAGGGGATTACCCGGAGTAAAGCTTTATAGTCCTAAATAATCAAATCTACTGGTGAGAGATAAGGAGATGGGTTGTTTACATCCAATACTAGCAATAGGCTATCCATTTCAAGTAAGACATTACGGTAGTTGTTCATCCTCAGCCATTGGAGAGTTGCCCTGCAACTAAGAGCCTTGGCGACCAAGGCATCCATGGGGCGCCAAACGCTGGCCCTTTTCTTCTTAGAAACCCTTTGATGATCAGAAGGACCCGTACCCATTCACATCCTTCCTTGATCTTGAAGCGATTGCGTAATCGACGTTACACTTTAAGTAGCTTCGGCATTGGAGAACCATGTCACCTTATCGGGGATGTCTTCTCCTTCATTGGCGATGGGTGAGCTTGTAAATCCCCTCTATTCTTTGGCGGTTGGTTGAGTACGATTATCCTTGGTATGCGAGATGCTCTTACGGTTCCAAATCCATTGGTTTTCTTCTATTCCACCTCCCGACCACGGCATGGTAACTTTCTTTGCAATTTTTCTTTGTCAAAGTGTAATATGCATTTGCCACGCTGATCCTGAAAGTGCTCCATCGATTCTTACCTCAAGTTGCACTTGGTTCCATATGTTACGTATAGCACTCATGGATAAAAATATCGCGATATATAGTCAATATATTGTGTATCAGAGTCAATCGATACGATATACAACATCGATAATCAGTTAACAGAAATATCGGCAAAAAATCGGCAATATTGCAAATATATCGGTTTTGGGCTGATATATCGCCGATATATTGACTTGATATTGCCGATTTTTTAAATTTAAAAAAAACAATATTTGAGGTGGGTGTCTCGTTATAGAGCAAAGCTAGGAGATGAAGAGATGTGTGAGAAAATGAAAAGTCTTTTTCCTTGTGGTGTATCACTTATTGTATGTCTTCCTTAATAAATTACTATCATTAATTATTTGTAGAAAGAGGAGAAGATGAGAGAGGTTGGAATTATTATGTATTCATAATAGTGTTATCATTAATTATTGCAAAAAATTGGAGAAGACCAAGACAGTAGGAGAGAAAATGAAAGGTCTTCATTTTATATACCTTCAAACTAATTTTGATACATAAATTGAATATATCTTTGAATTTTGAATAATTTATAAATACCGATATATCTCCGATATATATCCGTAAAATCCAAGTACCGATATATCTGTAAAAACCGATATTTTAATCCTTGATAGTACTACATTGGAAGACGACATGCAGTGTGTCTTCAGGAGCGGCACTATAGCCATTTTTGCTACCTCAAATTAATTTTTTATTTTTGTGCCATTCAACGTTTCTTTCATTACATTAAATCACTTATATTAATTTTTCCTTTAATTTCCTTAAAACATAAGATTTTTCTATTTAACAATAGTTGTTGGTTGTATAAAATCTCTATGAGAAATTATAATTCACATTCTCTTACCAATATTAAAATTTATGGTTCCTATGTCTAAAATCCAGTACCATACAGTTTGGGTAAAGCTTGAATTTTCACGAGTAAAAACAGAAGAGACATGAAAACAATTAGGAGCATTCAGAGTGCGATTATTTCCTTCGTTGTTTATTTCTTCCTTTACTAAAAAGAATAATTTTTTTTTTGTTTAGTACATGTGATTTTTCTAAATACTATGCCATTAAAAAGATGACGATCATGATATAATATTGAATAACTATCACATTTCTAATTGATGTTGTGACCAAATTACGAAGTCATTTTTTTTTTGGCCCTCTTTGGACCAAGTATGTGCGATAAATTCTTTGTCGTGATAAAGGTCCCTGTCTGTGGAACTCCTCGTCAGCATCGTGTCGTGTCTTGGCCTTCTAATTATTATCATTGCCACCTGCAAGCTGTTTTGCGCCTCCCAGTCATGTCCGCATGCTTGTAGTGCGTGCTTGACTCTGTTGTGGGCGATAGAACTTTCTATCGTGGCCAGCTCTGTCGCGACCTAGAAATCCTCTGTCATGATATAAAACCTTCCCGACTTGGCTTGACTATGTGTGATAGAATTTCTGCAACAAGGTTGCGTGACGCAATTTACTCCTCGGCCCAACTCATCACGACCTAGAAATACTCTGTCGTGGCAGAAAACTTCTGGCTAAGTCGACTACATTTATGACCTAAAAACCACACAATAATAAGTGACATAAATTCTCCCTTCACTGGCCAACTATGTCGACATAGAATTGCTTTGTCGCGACAAGAAAAGTCCTATCGCGACCAAGAAATCCCTAGCCAAGACCCAACCTGTCACAACCCTGACCACTTGCCTTGGTCATCTCGGCCGCGACAAGGGACCCTCTATTGCGACATTGTCACGACAGAGAATAAAACCATTGTTGCGACATAGGGAGGACCCCTGTCGCGACAGAAAGCCAAAAACAACTCTGTCGTGACCAGGAAAACTCTTGTCGCGACCCAGCAGCTGCATGCTGCCTGAGAACCTTGTCGTGACATAGAGGACCATGTCGCGACATAGAGCTGAAAACTCCCCATCGTGATAGAATTCTGCATCCACGACAGGCTTTGAAATGGGCGTGCATTTCCAGGCCTTTTCTACACCTCCAGCCTTTTTTTCTTTTCTTTCTAAACACCCTAGATTCAATATACAATAACCTTTTTATTACAAAGGCAACATGAAACCCCGCAAATCCTTGCCCAAGTGTATTAATCGAGACAAAATGAGTTCATTGATACAACTCTTATTCTGCACATATTGAGGAAAATGGGTCTTACACACAAAAATTTTAAACTGGATGAATATCCAGAATTTTACAAAATACATGAATAAGCCAAAATTTGGCCTTTTTCACAACTAAGCTCTTGGATGTGTTTCATCCCCCGGTGTACCTCCAGTACCTGAAAATGTTTTGTCTAGCAGGATATATGAAGCGATTCCAGTGGAATGATTCTCTATAAGGGTTACTCCCGCTAAATTCTTACATACAGCCAATAAAACACACATTCAAATTACACGTGCTGCAATCCTGTTCAAAATGTCACCCATTTTTATCTCATGTCTCGTTCTGTGAGCTCCTCACACATGCGATTTGCCATGTATGAAAATCTGTTTCAAAACAAAAGATTTTGTTTTTGAAAACTCATTAGTAAATCTTGATATAATTTATTAATTCGACCCTCCGATATAATTTAGTGGACATACTCAATCTAAAAATTTTATTGTGGATAACCTCGATATAATATAATTAAGACCTTCTCCCGATATAATTTGTTGGACAACCATCGATAGCTTTCTTTTCTCAAAATCCATGTTATGCGCTAACACCCTTTTTACCGCGATGTCACCGTGCGCGATGCGGAATGCCATTTCTTCATTCATGTACATTATGATGGTACCACATTATCATAATAAATCATGAGTAATTATAATTTTACATATAATTTACATCGCTCATAATTCCATGTCAATACATCCATAGCATACATTAACATGATTTTACACGCAACATGTTATTCAATTTTAACAATAAAGAATTCGCGGCACCCACGCCAGATTGCGAACAAGTCCCGAAAATTCCTGAGTGTTCGGTCCAAGATTTGGAGCTGAGCATCATATTCATTCATGGCCCAAAGAAAACCAATGCCATTAGTAGCTCTTAGACCAAAAAAGTAACCAAGGTGAAACCCCTACCTCTTGGAGTTGGGTAAAACCGGATTCTCTGCCCACGTGAAGCTCTCGTCGCGTGAACGAACTTTTACCTCTTACTCGCGCGGCGGTCGACCTCCATTACAATCTAGAGAGAGAAGATTCGGAGCTTCGCTCTGTGTTTATTTACTGTTTTTTTTTTTTTTAATCTTTTCTTTCCTCTTTTCCCTCTTTTTCCTCTCTGCAATTTGATCCAGCATCACTCAAGTGGGAAGTCTCCTTCTTGCTACATAGCCAGTCTCTCATTTTGGCTCTCAACACTATCTAACACTTATTCATATATCGACCTTGTGGTTTCAGCCCATAAGGGCTTGACCGCGGCTCCATGGGTCCCATAGACTTCCCCATGTTTCTTTCTCTCCATTTTGACATGTCTAAATGAGCCATTCAACTTGACGCCATGTATGTCATTTGTTATGCTAGATTTCCTCAGCTTGTGAAATTTCAATTATCTCGGAATCTGACAAAATTTGACTGGGTGACTAGATTTTGCGAGACGATTCCAACATCGAGGTCTGTTTCGTTATCCGAGATCTAGAAAAATTATAGGTTTTCAACCGAAATTACTGTTTAACCATTTTTCAGAAAAATTGAATTTTTCCCGAATTTTACATTTTCCTTTAAAAATTTGGGTAAATTCACATACCTTATAAGAATCACATGCATATGCAAGCTGTACACAAATCATGCATCTGAACTAGTCATTTAATCACCCAAACGACTAAACCACTTATCTCAAATAGGAAAGGATAGGTGGCCCATGTCGTGTCTTCAATTCCCAAGTTGCTTCACTCGGCTCCTCGGTGTTGCCTACTTACTTTGACAATATATGGTCTTCGATCGCAAAACGTCAAAGTATCCATGATCACATGCGGTCCACCCTCAAAGGTCCATCGATTATCAACAGTAATCTCTCACGATCCACTACGCGGGTTGGATCTGGGTATCTTCAGGCATGGAGGCGATGGAGCATCTCATGGACACTGATAAACTGCGGTGGTAGTGCCAATCGATATCTGTTGTCTTACCCTCTTGGTATCTCGAAGGGTACAAACTATTACCTTGCTTTAGCTTCCTCGCTTCTTTGAATCTAACCCTCCTCTCTTAGACGTACCTTGAAGACGTGATCACCGTCAAACTCTGAGGTTAAACTACGTCTGGCATTAAACACTACTGTCTACTCTAAGTAGTAAGAAGGCCTTTATTATCAATCCGCCACCAGAGAGGTGGCTAATCAATCCCGGACAGGTGAGTGAAGCTCTCTCCCACCTACGTCCAACAAATCGGGATTGACATGGCCTCCGTATAAAGCCTCATAGGGTGGCATACGTATGCTAAACGGTAGCTGTTGACATAGGCGAGATTCCACTAAGGTGAGTGCTCATCCCAGCTACCATGGATCTGAGACACATGCTCGTAGCATGTCCTCAGCTTACAATATGGTCCTCTCATTGACCATCTGTCGTGAGATGAAAGCGGTGCTCATCATCAAGCTGTGTCCCGCCACCTCTTCAGAAGCTCTTCCAAAAGTGTCTCAGTGAACCTAGGATCCATGTCGATACTATGAACGAGTACTCCGTGTGTGGGACAATCTCTGAATATCTGACTGATAGAATTCCTCCGGTGTGAAGGTCATCCGCCTTTGCTTTAGAGAAATGTGCGAACAGTAGACACCGGTCCATAATCATATATCGTGTCATGCCTCCCACTTGACGTCCATGGCAAAGTGGTCACAAAATCCATCATGATATGCTCTCACTTCCTTTCTGCTACCTCGTGTTTGAGTCAACTCGCGGCTTCTAATCTTTCGGCCTTTTTTCTTGACATGTGGAACATAGTCAGAACAAATCTCAACGTGTGCTTAAGTCACTTTATTAATAATGGCGACGAAGATCACGGTACATTTTCGTACCACCTGGATGCACAACAAATTGAGTGCAATGGAACTCCCTGAGGATCTCGTCTCTCAGGTCCGTCAACTAGGGAACCACAATCCGTCCACTATAACGAAGACTATTATTTGTGTGGATGGCTGACTCTACGTCGCCCGTACTGACCTATCTTTCGGTCACGATGACCACTATCTTTGCGTCCTTCCCACAGGACTCAAGTACTGCCTTTCGATGGGAAGGCGTAGCCCACTGCAGCTCAAACGTACCACAGGCACGATCATTTATCTTTGTAGTCTAAATGTCCCACAATATGAACGCCCGCCATTCACAGGAGCTACACTAGCCAGTACTCCTCGTGACTTCCGATTGAGTGCATCAGCCACTACATTTGCCTTACTAGGATGGTAATGCAAAGTGAATTCATAATCCTCCAAGAACTCCATTCACCTGAGTTGCCTCATGTTGAGGTCGTATGTGAAGATATCGCCATACTTTTGTAATTACGAAAACACCTCAAACTACTCACCGTATAAATAGTGGTGCCATATCTTTAAGGCAAAGACCATGGATGCCAACTCCATGTTATGTGTGGGGTAATTTCGCTCATGATTCTTCAGCTGGCGGGGCACATGGCTACTACCTCGGGATCGCATCAAAATGGAAGCCCAGCCGTCATTCGAGGCATCACAATACCACATTGCCTCATTCGCTACCACAAGGACTGAGAATGAGCTGAAGTAATCACCGTTTTCAATTCATGAATTCCCTCTCACCGCAGGTCATTTAACTTTCAGGCGCTGACCTTGTTCGGGTGATCTTGTCCAAAGTCTTTGCTGGTGGGAGAAATCATAATGAACCTCCTGTAGTACCACCCTTGATCCCGAGGCTTCGTATCTCAAAGTAGACTTGACCTGCTCCTGCTTGTGCCTTAACCTTCGGGGTCTCACGACCACAGGCTAGGCCACGACATGTCCCTAAGAATTTCACCTCGATGAAATTAAATTCATTTGTTCGAAGACCCGACATCTGTGATGGTCTCGAAATCGCAGTAGAACAATACGCCGAATGATCCTGCATTGCTCCTCCTTGGATTTGGAGTGGAATAAAATATAGATCAGAAGACCCCAAACTGATCTAAATAGGGTTAGAATACCCTATGCATGAGATCCATGAATAGTTAACTAGTCGCCGATCAATCAGGTATCCATGTGAACTGAATCTTCCATACAGATCTGTTGTATCTGATATATATAACTCTCAATGATAACCAGGTATGAAGATGTCTTGAGTTCATCCCTTATTGATAGTAAATATAATCTCATAAATGATTGATTCTGATAACCTATTTGATATGTTAGTCAATGCATAGTCGAAGGGTCTTGTCCTTAACTTTCTTTGCAAGCAGACCGGAGCGCCCCGTGGTGAAGTACTCGATCCTAATAAAACCCTTGTCAATAATTCTATGATTGGACCTTGAGTTCCTGCAACTCAACCGGTGCCATCCTATGAGGAGTCATAGAAATGGGCGATGTACCAAGGTGAAACTCAATAAAGAAGTTTACATCCTTCTAAGGAGGTAATCCTGATAACTAATCCGGAAAAACGTCCTCATACTTGAAAACTACCCAAGGTGGACCCAAATCTTGTCTCGTCTCGTGCTTTAGGGTAAGGTTGGCTAGCCAGCCGTGCTGTCCAGCCGCACGAGTGGAGTACGCGGTGCGGGTAAGCGATCATGTTTATCCCCCTAAAGTCACACGAATCTTGTCGTGTGTAGGCGATAATCACTCTATGGTCATGTCGATGATGACTCGATGCGAATCAGCAATCCATGCTAAGAATGACATCAAACTTCAGATATGTCCATTACGAAGGTCCGCTATGATAGAATCCACGATTCTAACTCACAACCCAACATATCCCCTGTCAACCCTCACCTAATACCTAGGGGAACTCACCGTAGCTTTCCCTAAAGATTGACCTTCAGCACAAAGCATTCACCACAAGATGCAATAATAAATGAATCACATTCTATAATCCATTTCAATATCCTTTGCCCTTAGGCGAGATAATAAAGAAACATCTATATAACCCATTTGATCAAGCTAGCTCGGTTGCGGTGTAGCAGTGTAGACAGCTCTGGGTCCTTGAAGTCAGGCTTGTAGGCCTTGTCTAGACCTCGACCCATGCCGGCCTCTACGACACAATACGTGTAGCGAGAAGAGTGCTTGTGCAACACCACAGAATTTGATCTTTGGTTCCTCTGTATCTGAGGTAAGAAGGAACATACTACATTTGTGCACAACCCACTGATGATTGGGAATGTACACCGTCCCAGCTCACCAGGATCCTTGCCTCTGAAATCTGGCTATATATCGGTGATGTCGGTGAAACATGTCTCGATCTTGGTAGCTTAGGAACAACCCAGTATGGCCTTGGCCACGATAACTACGGCCACAATCCTTGAAACCCTCATGAACTAGAAGCCTTTTGCTTCTTTCCTGAACTAGAAGACGATTGGCCCTCTTTCCTCTTGTCACTAACTTTTCTGTCTCGGATGCTCCGCCATCATCTCTCATGGCCATGTGAGTCGACCATAGAGTCCATGTCTTGTAGGAGGAATCCTACAATCTTTTCCTGGATGGACAACTTTAGGCCATCCTCAACTTCCTTACCTTGGCCATATCTGTGGCCACATAATCAACCTTGAAACGTGCCAATTCGATGAACTTGGCTATGTATTCGAGCACAGTCATACTTCGCGCTTCATTGGGAACTCCGAGGCTTTGTGCCTGGTAGATCTTGGGAAAACTTATATGAAGGCTCCGAACTCTTCCCATGTCGAGTCTCTAGATCTTCAGACTTGCCAAATCCGTCCCACCATACAGATTCACCCTTTGTAATGTGGCTAGCGATCTCGTAGCATAAAGGTAATCTCCATAGCCTCGAAATCCTCTCGACCTGTCGGAACCAATGGCCAGCTACCATTGGTTCCCCTCCCTCGGTAAATGTCGGAGGATGATGTGCCCCAAATCTTTGGAGGTTACTTGGTCCTCCATGACCCCGATTGTACTAAGCTTGTGCGAGCGTGGTGCCAGCACCCGTAACTTCACGAAGGCTGTTGATCAAACACGGTGGTGTGCCTATTGAAGCGACCCCCTACGTCTTCTTCCCTACTTGCCATCTACATATGTCAAATAACAGGGTGAGTTTCTTTCTCTTTCTCAATTAGTGAATGTACCACCAGCAACATACATCATATACTTAACTCCCGCATACTATTTACGAATGCATGATTTATAAAGTATAACCTGATATCATGCAACGTAATTACACATATTCATTAAATCAAAATGCCTGATGGATGTATGATCTAAATCGAGCCCTTCGAGTCCTAGGTATTTGTATGCTGGCTTTGATGCCAAGGCGGCTTGTCAGGCGTGATACATGTCCGTCGGGCCTTAGGCATTTTTATGCTATGCTCGATCTTG
The DNA here is from genome assembly GCA_016808115.1 of Tetrastigma voinierianum. Taxonomy (NCBI): domain Eukaryota; kingdom Viridiplantae; phylum Streptophyta; class Magnoliopsida; order Vitales; family Vitaceae; genus Tetrastigma; species Tetrastigma voinierianum. Next base: position 267,972 of record JAEQBH010004704.1, on the reverse strand, counting down.
GCTGTGACGCCCCAGTCCGGTCGATTTTTTTAGCTATTGGACAAGTTTATCACGATAAAGAATCTATGTCGCGATAGAACTCCTTTATCCCGATGCACACGGTATATGTGTGTGCCCAGGCCTTGTCGTGTGCATGCACAGAGCGACGCCGCCGTGCCTGCGCCGTCTGTGCCTCTGGCCAGAGCATGCTGTCGTGCGCTAGCTTTGTGGACGGCGGCCAGAACTTTTCGTAGTGGCTGCCCAGCCAGCGATGAAAAACTTCTAACTTTGTGACTATGTTGCGACATAGAATTTCTTTATGCGACGTAGTTTCTCCTTACCTTGTGACTCTGTCGTGACTTTAGAAATACTACTGTCGTGATAGAAAACTCCTTTAACCCGACTGTCATGACTCAAACCTTTGTCGTGATCGAAATTCTCCCTTTATTGGCCAACTATGTTGCAACATAGACCTGCTCTATCGTGACATAACTTCTTTAGTCTTGGCGATTCTCTATCATAACAAGAAGTCCTATAGCGACCTAGAAATCCGAGCGAACCCGACTTGTTGCAACCTTGTACCACTTTCGCCAGCCGCATCGCCCAGCCATGATAAAGGACCGTGACATTATCCGCGACAAAAATAAAACCCGCATGCGACACATTGGACCATATGGTAAAGCGAGAAAAACAGCCTTTGTCGCGACCCGAAAACTCTTGTCGCGACCCGGCAAGCCTCTTTGCACGAGAATACTGTCGGCGACATAGTGGACCATGTCGCGACCACGAATGGCTTTGTGCGAAATTCTACATCATGACGAACACGGAAATGGCGATAGCTTTCAGACCTTTGCACCTCTAGCCTTTTTCTTTTCTTTCAGCACCTAGATTATTACAACAACCTTTTTTATTACAAAACGCTTGTGAAACACAAATCCTTGCCCAATTGTATTAATCATCTGAAATGAGTTGATGCAACTCTTATTCTTTTTACATATCTGAGAAAATGGGTCTTACGCCCCAAATTTTAATAAGCTGGATGAATATCTAGGAATTTGCAAATCATGAATAAGCCAAAATTTGGCTTTTTCACAACTACGCTCTTGGATGTGTTTCGACCCTCGTGTACCTCAGGTGCTTGAAAATATTTTCCACGGCCAGGTGAGTGATGCCCGATAGATGGTCTCTCCTGAGAACATTCCGCTAAGTGCACATACAATGGAAAAAAACACATTGAGTACAAGTATGCGCGATCTACTTTCGAATGTTTACATGCAATCCCGTGTCTCGAGTCGCCATGTTTCACTTCGCACATGCATTTTGTCATGCCATGAAAATCTATTTTTCAAAAAAAAAAAAGATTTTGTTTTTTGAAAACTTATTGGTCAATCTCTGATATAATTTATTGGTCAACCCTTCGATATAATTTAGTGGACATACTCCGATAAAATTTGTGTGGACAACCCTCTGATATAAAACAATGGACATACTCCGACAAACTATAGTGGACATACTTCGATATAATTTATTTGTTGGACAACCCTCCGATAAATTTTTTTTTTCTCAAAATCCATGTTATGCACTCACACCCGTTTCACGCGATGTCCCCGTGCATATGAAATGTGAATATATTTCCATTGCAATTCATGTTATACATGATGAGTACCACATGCATCATAATAAATCATGGGTAATTATAATTTTTACATATAATATACATCCATCATAAATTCCATGTCAATACATCCATAAGCATACATTAACATGATTTTTACACAATCAACATGTTATTCAATATTTAGCGTAAACAGCACCCATTTGTCGGTTTGCCGAAATGATGCAGAAATTCAGTGTTTAGTCTCGAAATTTTGGGTGAACATCCGCGACCATTCACGACCCAAAAGAAAACGATACCATTTTGGCTCTTAGGCCAAAGTAACCAAGGTAGGAGGCACATACCTCTCTCTCGGAGTTTAATTAGCTGGGATGCATATCTTGCGTGAAGCTTTTCGTCAGTAGACGGACTTTGCCTCTTAGTCGAATGGCAAACCAGTCGACCTCCATAAAATCTAGAGAGAAGGTGGAGCTTTTAACTCATCTTTTTTTTTTTCTGCTGCTTTCTCTTTCCCTCCTTTTTTTCTCTCCCCACGAATTTGATCCAACTTGCTCCTTAAGTGGGAAGTCTCATTAACTTCTTAAATGTCAGCTCTCATTTGTCTTTCTTTTTCTCACCTTATCCTCTTATCCAAATACTTTGGATTTCCTTTCTCTAAGGGCTTGACCACGCGGCCTCCATAGATTTTATATACTTCCCCCCTTGTTTTTGACTTTCTCTCAGATTTGACTAAGCTCTAAATGAGTCGTTAATGAAGATAATATGTGTTCTTCTTCTGTTCGGTCAATATAAAGCGTGAAATTCAGTATCTTAGGGTCGATGGTCGTGGGTGACTAATTTCAGAGACAATTCAATGTTGAGGTCCCGTTTCGTCATTAAGAAATCTAGAAAAATTTGAGGTTTTTTGTCCAGAAATTAAATTATATAATTTTGAAAAATTAAATTTTCTTGAGTTTTTCTAGATGTGGTTGAAAAATAAATCATCCAAAAAAATTGTTTTGATTATTTTGTGATTAATATAATATGTTTTCTTTCCAAAACTAATTCCCTAAAAATATCTTACATATCTTATAATCCAAAAAGTAAAATAAAAAAAATTAAATTAATATTTAACCAACCATAATCTATATCTATATTTTATGAGGAAATCAACCAAATTGAGTGGAAATTTTCCACAAATGTCAACTCTCATTTCACAATAGCTTATCAAACATAAATGCTAAAAAACACTGGATCAAAAGTCAAAACCTTATACATATAGAATTGACTCATCATTAGTCCACATATTAAACAACAATTTTGACACAACATACGTCATCTTTTATAACTATATCAAACCAACACAAAACTCCGCATCATATACGCAGAATCAAAATCCTCATACAATCTATTTTATCAGCTAAAGAAACATTTAACTTTAAAATAGTTCATAACCTTATGAGAATGATATCAATTCTTTCATCACTTTCGTTGATTCTTCCTTGTAGTATTTCTTGCACCACAATGTTCTCCCATTAATAATAAATTTTGCTTCATATTTACCTCAGTATCATCTAGGCATGATGGGTGTTTTAAATACCATTAATACTAAACAATGGGGCACTTATCTCGTGCCTTGGACTTCACATCCACCCTTTCAATGCAATCACCATATTTCCTATCATATACCATAATCAAATTAGTAATTAGAACTATTTGAATTAATATAATATTGAAGACTAGTATAAAGCATGGAAGAAATGCTAAGTAGAAAACAAGAAAGTAGAGAAGGGTGCACTATTTACAATATTAGAAACTTTTAGAGAAAGCATACAAACAATAATGGTGGAAAAAAGTTCATACTTGGCTTCGATTTAGATTCATAATCCAAAGTTTAATAACATGTCGATAAAAGAAATAAAAAGGAAAGTAAATTTGATTAACTAATATATTTCCTTTATTATTGATCTAAAATTATTTTCTTTCAACATCAGATCCAGTTTGAACACAAACAAAATTTCTTCAAAAATGAATCTTTTATATCTGTTTTCCTTAGTTCTTTTTATTACAATCAATTAAAAATTGATTTATTTTCTTTCTTAGATTGTTCAAAGTCCCTAAACAATATCTCACAAATTTCAAGAATCATAGATTACTTAATTAGTTAAATATATAAAAAGATACTAGATTGTATAAGTCGCACCATGTTACACAAAAACCTCTATTTTAAATATCTTTATTATTTAAAGGCAGCATTGGCTGTAATAACAAATATATATTTTTAAATAAATAAGTATTTCAATAATATTATAAAACTTTTTCTAATAAAACTAAGGATTTGAATACTTGAAAAAAATTCATAAAATTGCGATTTGGAGATCGGAAACCCATGAGCAAATGTGAAGAATAATATATTTTGCTTCTTTTCCATTTTCTTAGGCCAACTAGGGTACCACTCTTTAGCAAAAGGATTTAACTTTGACTGTTCCTTGTGTGCTCCTGATGATGAACCTAGAGATGAAGAATTTTCGGCCATTTTTCTCAGAAGAATTAGAGTATGTTTAGAGGGAGAAAGCAAATGCACTTTCTCTTCGTAGAGAATAGAGTGTTTGGGCAGTTTTCCTTTTAAATAATGAAAATGCGTATTACTAAAGATAAAAAGTTAGTCTGTTTAAAAAAGCAATTATGATTAATGAGATGCTAGTAAACGATTTTAAAGTCCATTAATATCAATAATAAAATATCTTAGAAAAGTTTTGACTCTGTAGACATGCAAATGTATTTAATATTACTTAGCTACTCTATAGTATCTAAAAATAACCAATTATAAAATTAGGGATAAAGGTGCAAAAAATGCCCTCATGTTTCCCAAATATATATTTTATCATTTGTTTTTTTTTTGTGTTTTTTTTTGTTTAAGGGTCCTTGGCACTCCTTAAGCTCAATTACCCCCACATGCGTAAATGACTTAGCCCGGATCGGTGACGATCGTGAATCCAATTGTTAGTTGTTGGTACAGGACTGGATCCTCCTCTCACTTCTCTATTCTCTCCTCTCTCCTCCTTCCTCTCTTCTCTTTCCTATCTTGGTTGGATCACCCCCTCCCTCTCTCCTCCTATAAGCCTCCACCGAGGCCCCCCTCCCCCTACGACCTGGCACCCACCTCTGCAGCCTGGCACTGACCTCCTCTTTGCTAAAATGGTTTTCCATTTAGTAGATTTAAAATAACGAGTAGATTTTAAATTTGAAAAATAAATTCTTATAATTTATTTAGTAGATTTTAAAAATTAAGAGAGAGGAGAGAGGAGAGAGGAGAGAGGAGAGAGGTGTGAGAGGGAGAATGATCCAGCAAGAGAGAGGAGGAGAGAGAGAGGAAGGAAGAAGAGGAGAGAGGAGAGAAGAGTGGGTCCCCACGGTGTCTAATGGAGGCTAAATAAAGACTAATTTGGATTCAAGGTTGTCGAGTTGATTTGGCAGGTCGACACGTGATGAAGGTAATTGAAACTATAAGTAAGCATCAAATCTTATCTTTAGACCAGAAAAAGTTCAGTGTAAATGAATGTTGAAAAACCTGAGGTTTTTAATTATATCCACATAATTAGATTTACAATCTAAAGGGATGCACTCCTACAATCAATTTATGACTCAAACATGAATAGATAATAAATTTAATGATTTTTTTTTTTTTTTTTTTTTTTTTTTTTTTTTTTTTTTTTTTTTGTATGTCAACCAAATTGTGCATCCAATGTGCTATAAAAGTGGCTTAGCATATGAAATTGCATAATTTTTGTATTAAGTCAAAACCTTTCGTACAAATTTCCAACCTCATCCCTTCTCCTCTACCCCCACCATTTTGGACTAAGTAGTCCTGGTAAGAAAATTGATGTTTCACCCAATATGATGTATTTTTATTAAACAATAACAAACATCTAAAGAAAAAAAAAAATCATTTTTTCATTAATTATCTATCTAATTATTTTATAAGTTGAAACTTTTTGGATTTTTGGTACTAAAATCCATTTGAAGTTTTTTGAAAGCTTAATATACTAAGATAATGAGTGTAAAATATCAAGTAAGAAGAAATAGGGAGTTGTGGTAGAAATTATAATGATTTAATTTATGCTTAAAGAATATCATATAATTTATTTGTTAAGGGAAGAAAATTCAAAATTTATCTGATTATTAATTATTAATATTCCATTTTTATTAAAACATTTTGATAATTTGAACCTTGATATGTATACATTTATATGAATATAATGGATAATGAAAGAAGAATTTATCATATTGGTTTATAAAATCTTTTTCTTCTAAGGTTACAAAAATTTTTGGGTTAAAAATTTGATCTTAATGTTTTGTTCTCTAAGAGGACATGGTTTGAGTTTCTTCAATAAGATAAAATTTTTTATTTCTTGTGTTTCTAAAATAAAAAATTTGAAAGTCTTTATATCTACTAATATATAAAGGAAAATCATTTTGGCCAACGTCATTTCTGATAAAGTTTTTGTTAAAGTTAAGCTTCTTTATTTATGTTTTATATAGACATGATGATAAGCAAGGACTATGGTTGCATCAGTTTTGAAAAGGCGGAATGGTTTCAAAAGAAAGATCTAGAAAATGCTTGGTTTGAAAAAGATAGTCTAAAATGGTTTTTAATTTATCAAGAAAATTCTTAAAGTTTGACATGCAGTTAAAATATCATATTAATTGCGATCCATACATTTAGGGATAAGTTCAAAATATTTTTCATCTAAAATAGTTACAAGAAAGGACATCATAGCCAAGTGGCTTTAAGAGTACAAGACTAGGAGATTTTATAAGACTATTTACAAACATTTACAAGAAAGGACATCATAGACAAGTTGCTTTAAAAGTACAAGACTAGGACTTAATACATTAGACAAAACCATACTACCTATGAGGACAGGTAATCCCAAGTACATACCTTTATTTCAAGTAAAAACTTTCCACTATTCTTGACATTAATAGCTATAAGGGTTGAAGTGATCTTCTCCACATTTTGATACGTATGACTCTTTTGTTGATCACTTTCTAGATAAGCATGAATCTGGTTTTGACTGATGAGACTGATGAGGGCTTCTTTGCAGAGTGAATATTGTTTGCAGAATGCATACTGTTGCTTGATTTGATATTATCTTTATCTTACCATTGCATTCTCCACATTAAAATAACTTTCATCATCTAGATTCTCCCAGAAGCTTGCATCGACGTGAGGTGGGACATTTACGGTGAGATTTGCCCCAGAATTTGGTGATAGGTGTGAATCTTGTTAGCATTTTAGTCACGATTTTCATGTGTTTTAATAAACTTAAATGCTAGATTCACACCATTATCTCTTAGGAAAGCTCTAATCTCCCATTTGCTTATGTTTGACAGGTTTAGAAGAAAAACCAAGCAAAGTGATGGAAGAAATCAAGTCAAGAGGAAGTTGCTCATCTGCAGCAGTTGGTTTGCTGTGGCGAATCATGTGTTCGCCACTGCGAAGGAGTGCTTCACCACGATGAAGCTCAAACCAAGAATGATAGCAGCCTTGGGTTCACCACGGTGAAGGTCAAGGCTTTCCATGACGAAGAAAAAGATGATTGAAAGACCACCCTCGGGTTTGCCAAGGTGAAGAAGCCTTCACCACGGCGAAGGTCAGGGGGCTGGAGTAGCAACTTTGATTTTTGAGCCCATCATTGGCCCATTTTCTAAGGCTTATAAACGCGTTCTTTAGGAGCATTTTAGGTTTGAACTTTGGGTTTTTGCTCGCTAACCGACTTTGTTCATTTCTAGAGTTAGGTTTTCCTTAAGATTTTCTTGCGTTTACTAACATTTGTGAAGACTTTGGTTTGTAATCGAATATTGCTGGAAATACAACCTTATAGAGTGTGGATTTCAGCTTAGATCTCGGGATTGAAGTCATTTATAGCTTAAACTCTATTTTGTATTTCTATCTCTTGTCCTTCTTCGATTTCTGCAGTTTTATGTTTATCATTAACATGAATGTGTGGGTTTTGATGGCTGAAATGTTAGGCTAGACATTTCTATAGGGTTGGTTATCAGACTTGATGTTAAATTTATTTAATCTTTAGTTTGGTTGGATGTTTTATGCTTGATTTGTTGTATTTAGTGTTAATACTTAGATTATTTTGTTTTCGGTTAATTGACACATGCTGAGAATCGGATCTTCGATCATTTTACTAGGGTATCCTTGGTGACAATTGGATTATGCCTTAAAATCTGGTTATGATTCTCAAGGTGTGAGTGGATTAATCGAGATTCAAATTAACCTGGTTAAAGAGCAGGAATTAGAAGGGTCTGATACTCGCGGATTTCACTAAGAGGGGACACCAAATGTATTAAGTGAGGATTGCAAGGATGTAACTGTGACCAACCCGAACTTAGTGCAGGGTAGCTCTATTGCAAGGATGTAACAATGACCAATGGAGTTCCCGAGGAAAAATGCCGTAGAAAAGTATTGCCCTAATGACCTAGAAGGAAGTAACTGTGAATAGGTGGTTAGTGTCAGAAAATACGAAGGGAAACACAAAAGTGGGATCCTTGTACCGTATCCTCGGACCAATTCAAGTTATAATTCATTCAACCCGGGCCTTATCTAGATGAATCCTTAGACATCAATGAAGATAACCAACCTTAATTCCTTTCTAAGTCGTTTTCTCCTTATTTTATTCAATTACTCCAGTTTTCATTAATCACTCTTTGTTTTTGTCTAGTTTTGTTATTATTATTTTTATAATTTCATCTCAAATAGTTTAGTCACTCAAATAGTGAACGACTTTAGTAGTTAGAATTGCCAATCCTCAGCTAAAACCACGCCTTTCTTGTGGGGATGATCTTGGTTCGTAATTGAAAACCATTTAATTATTACTTATGCAACCTGTGCACTTATGGCTAGTAACAAGGTTTTGGCCCTTTTGCTGGGGAAGGTAAGGTTTGGTGTTTGGATTGATATTTTGGCAAAAGAGAAGTTTGCTAATTTGAGCAAAAAAAAAAAAATCTTTTTCTATTTTCATTTGTTTCTTATTTGTATTTAGTATACTTCATTTTTTCTTTTATTTTGTATTTTTCTTTTAGGTGCTTAGCATAAATGAACAATGAAAGGATAGATGTGCACCTATCCACACTGGAGAAAAAGATTGACGCTCTCTCAAATCTCATTGACCAACAAACTCAAAGAGCACCTCATTATCTCAACTACATGGGAGGTCGTACTTTCCAACCTGACAGCCCATACCCAGCTACTATCATTCGGGTTGGATGACATATGAGGATTTCTCCTATAGAAGTCAAAATTTTCAAAGTTAAGTAGGCTCAAGTTACAATTATCAAGAACAAATCCAGTAACCTTATGATGAAGAGTGATTTTATGCCTTATTGAATAAGATAAAGAAGGTAATGTCGCATGGGAAGCCAAAATGAAAGATAACATCACTAATGAAGAAGCTTATGTGACAAATTTAGAGAATCCAATTGGGCAACTAGCCCATGCATTAGAGTAGCAATATTCAAGGCCACTCCCAAGCGACATAAAGGATGAGGACATAAGTGAATGCAACTTTGTGCCTTTGAGTTTTAAGGAAGAAATCCAAGACCCGACATTGGTTGAGGAGAAAAAGAATGAACCTGCTAATGAGGAAGATCTATTAGTGGAAGAAAGGAAAGTTGAAGAGCAAAATCCACGAAAAACAATTGAAACGTTTTGGTTGGGATTGACAAGTTTAATTTCCTTATTGACTTTGTGACTTTGGGCATGGAAGAGGACCAACAAGTCTCATTTATAAGAAGACCTTCCAATGCCACAAGTCAAGCATGGATTGATGTAGAACATGGGGAGATGACCTTGCTTGTTGGTGAGGAAAAATTGAAATTCAACCTTCACCAAAACATACAACTGACGGATGAAGAAAAGAAATGTTGCATGCGGATAGAGAGTTCATTTCTACCTTTTTATGAGCACCTACAATGAAATCCTTAAAGGAAACTCTACGAGGATATAAATTATGTAGCGTAATACGACCAGGGGTCGTTGACAACTGTCAACCCCGGAATACATGTAGCCATTAAGGTGTCTCAATGCCACAAAATGATGTCTCCACCGAGACTCAAACCTAATTAAAGCTAGCCGTGAGCCACATGTCCGTACTCATCAAAATATAGCTTATTTATATTACAATAGTTTGATCATAATATTTACATACATGTTTAAAAATCATATAATCAAAGCCACATGTCAAACTTTCTTCTCAAAACGGCCTCTAATGGCGACAATATTCACAGATACTCCTTGTACTGAAAGGGGATCTCTGACAGGTGAAAATGCCCGGTAGTTGAATTCTCTCACCAGGGCTCTCCCAGCCTAAATGCACACCTTGCAACTTACATTCCATATAATTTACAATTAATACGTGGAATGATTTATATCATACATGAAATGTTTCCATGCCCATACCTCGAGTCACTCACCGACTCCCTCACACATGCCTATGCCAAGTGTGGCAATCGTCCTTTGGTAGTATAATGACACCCTTATATGTGAGCCTTTGTCGGCTCACCCAATACCCAATGAAATTTGCGATGGGTAATGGAAATCTGATCAATCTGACTCTCACTCAACTCTAAGTGATAAATATAGCTAATGTTTCTTTTAGACAGAACTTTTCGACTTACACTTCGGACCTCTTACACCCATACAAAAATTTTGGCACATCTTAGTGCGTCTCTGCACCCATGTTCCGGGCTTTTCACACGAGGGGGTCTTGGCCCTTCTTATCGCCCCACACGTAATTATTTTTCATTTTATGATTTGAACTATGAGTTTTTATTGGACGTGGTCTCAAAGACAAACTCAACCCACATTCACCAAGAGTGGTGAACAACCATACCGTGCACCCACACCCGACTCGACATGATGTCACCGTGCACATGAATGCAATGATGCCAATTCATACATCCAATTCCAATGGCTCATACACAATTATGTTACATATAATTCAAACAATCATGTTAACACATAAATTAGCATGCATTAACATGTCATTTTCCATACACATTTCGAGCCATTCAATTCAAGCAATAACATGCAAGCAAACACATGAGCAATTCGGTCAATCATCAATCGGACTTTTAGTCCCGAGCGATCACATGGGCTATTACATGGACAACCCCCTCATTCAAGCATCGGTTCCTTCTTTGGAACCAAAATCCTCAAGCCATTTCAACCTCACAACACCCAGAAACCATTTCATGGCTTTTTAGACAAAGAATATCCAAGTAGGAGAAAACCCCTACCTCTCGGGTTGTCAAAACTCTCCCCAATATCATTGCAGCATGTGCTTCCTTAGTCAGGGATCAACTTTGCCTCTTGCCTGTTCGCCCAGTTTAGTCAGTAGGAAAATCTAGAGAAGAAAGGTAGACTCTCTCTCTCTAAACCTCTCTCCTGATTTTCCTCTCTCTTTTCCTTTTCTTCCCCGAGCAGTTGGTCAGGGTGGAGTCAAGGAATTGTCTTCTCTCTCTTGCCACTTGTCCACTTCTAAGTGGCTCTTTGGATTACACCCTATCCACTTATCCTTAATAGTGGATTTCCTTCCAATGACATGATGCCACATGTCTCCTACTGTTACACTTGGGCTGATGTTTACAGATTTCTCTCGACTTGCCACGTGGCTCTTGTGAGCCTTAACCACTCATCTCGAGGCCAAGTGTCGTGCTACACTCGGTGCCTCGAAAAATGTGAAATCCTGATTGTCTTGGAATTTGAAGAAATTTGATGTGGTAGCTAGATTTGTTGAGATTCAATGGTGAAGTCGGATTTCGTCATAAGAGATCTAGAAAAATTCAAAGTTTGGCCCGAAGTACCCTTTATCATTTTCGAGAAAATTCTAAATTTTCTAAGTCTTACAATTAAAGACCAACTCTTTCCCCACCAAAGAGTTGGATTTTGAGCTCACATCACACAATACGGATGTGGAGGAGCTCAAAATGAAGTGGAGAAACAACTTGGGAAAAGTATTAAAACACTTAGATTTGATCGGGTGGTGGTTACTTAGCGAAGTTTCTAAGTATCTTGTAGATCATGGGATACAATCGATGGACTCTACCTTACATTCTATAACACAATGGAGTGGATGAAGAAGAATCGAACCTTGTTAAACATGGCGAGTCAATGATGGAGTACGAGACCTTCCCAAGTCCTTTTAGGAGTTTATACACTCGGAAATTCTTTGTTTTATATAAACATAGTCTTATCAAAGTCAGTTGATGTTACTCCATGTGAGATATGGACTAACAAGAAACCTTATCGTTCTCACATGAAAGTATGGGGTTGTCCAACTTATTTGAAGCGGATACTGTCAGATAAGCTAGAAGCTAAATCTGACAAGTGTATGTTTGTAGGATATCCTAAAGAAACAATGGGATATCACTTCTATAACTCTTTGGAATAAAAGATGTTTGTTTCAAAGCATGCTGTTTTCTTAGAGAAGGAGTTTTTTTCTAAAAGATAGTGGGAGCAAAGTTGAGCTTGAAGAGGTTTAAGATACTCGAAGACCTGAAATAAATTTTTGAACCTATAATGAGCATTCAAAGAAATGAAATATGACCAATCCTTCTAAACGATGGCGTTTTACGTATTGTATTAAAATTACGTGAATAGATGTGCAATTAATGCCTATTTTCATAAGTATACGCGTGTCAAGTAATACAATGTACTAAACGTACAAAGATTGATCCATAGGGAAGAACAGGATGCTAAGTATTGAAATTGGACTACCTCTCTAATATCCAAACGGACAGTTGTGATGATTTGAACAAAAATCTAAATTAAAATACTAAATTGTAAACTAGCAAGTTGATTACGCAAGTTAAGGGTTTCTCAAGATAATAAGGTTCTAGGGTTTTTGGTGCAATTAGGCAATCCACTTATATTTGAACCAAAATCCTGTTCTATCGTTTCGTGAGAGAGTTCTCCAAGATGGTTCTTGATTATTTTAATTACAAGCCTCTCTCTAGGTCAAGTAACCTACCAACTAATACTAGGTTTCTTGCTTCTTAGCTCAATCCCAAGCACTAGTAGTGCATTACGTCCCAAGAACCGAACACGCCTCATAATTACTGATGATTTCTACACCACCTAGCTAATTAGGTTGATTCACCTAAGTCTAACTCTCTACTCCCTTTCTTAGATCTTATAGAGAATCACTCACCACGTTAATATTGTCAGGAATGTTAATATGCAAACAAAATAAGCATGAATCAATGGAGGTTTACTCCACATGAAACAATGAAAAAAGAATTCTAGCAATTAGATATAAGCCGTAATACAAAGCCACATTAAAAAACCTTAGATTGTAAGTTTGAAAGAGTATAATAAAAATACGTGTACATCTAAAATTTGGAGAAAACACTGAAGTAAAAATTAGAAGAACTCTAATCTTTGGTGGTGGATACTCAGTCTTCTTCAGCAGATTCTTGGATCTCAAAAACTAATAGATGTCGATCTTTATGTCCATCTCCCTCCCTTTTATCGATGCTTCAAGCACCAATTTACGAACCCCATCTCATTGGAATATCATTCATAAACCGAAGAGAGGCTTTTGAAGGCCCAAAGCTAGGCTAGACGTGAGGCAGGCCGGTGACGATGTAGCGTTAGGACCGTGGCGTTGGGACACCGTGGCGTTGGAATTTGGATCCTTCAATTCTTCATCTTTTAGCATCAAAAATGCCTCGAATTTGACCTACAATGCAAAAACGGCTTCATATCGGTATGTGAAGCGAAAATGATACTAACTGACACAAGAGATCTAAAACACACTAAAATCACCTTTGAGTATGCAATGAGTGTTTTGGGCGTTCATCAACCTGAATGCCGTAGTCATGTAGGATACATACTATTCAGAAGAATCATGATTTCTCATGATGAACAAAATATTTGCTCATAGAAAGTGTGAGCCTACCTGAAGGGCTCATATGAATAGTTCATAATCTAACAAGTGGCTTATAGCCGTGATGAAATGGATTCTTCTTGAAAACAGTGGACTTTGGTTGACCCTTTGAGAATAAGCCCATAAAGATTCAGAGTGGGTTTTAAAAAGCGGAACATGGAAGGTAAAGTTGTCTATCTACAAAGAAAGCTAGGCTTATGGATAAAGGCTATATTAAAAAAAAGGTGACTATGATAAACTTTTGTAGTCTTTAATAAAATTGTCTTAAATCCATAAAGATACTCTTGGCCATTACTATCTGACCCGATTATGAGATGGAAAATGGATGTGAAGACTGACTTTCGTAATGAAACCTATATGAGGATGTGTATATGAAACAATCGGAAGGCTTTACATCTAAAGATGACAGTAAAGTATGAAAGCTTCAAAAATCCATTTATGGATTAAAGCAAACATCTAGGAGTTGGAACATTAGTTTGTTGGAACGATAAAGAAGTTTGGTTTCTCTGAAAATCGAGGATGAGGCTTATGTGTACCAGGGATTGGTAGAATCTTTGTCATGTTCAGCAGCTATTTGTATTTCGATGACACCACTACTTATGAAGGCAGCATCTTGGTTTTTGCAATTTTATTAATTTGGTTATCAAAATTTCTTCATAAAGACTTTGGAGTAACCTACATTTGGGAATTCGTTATAGAGATAGATCTAAAAGGTTGCTTGGTATTTCACAGTCAACATACATGAAAATTACAAAGATTTAACATGGATCATTCTACAGAGGGTTTATTCATGACCCATATGGATTACACTCCTCGAGATTCTCTCAATCTGAGACATAAGATTAAAGGACACACATGAGTTTAGTCCCTTGTACACCAGATGAATCAATCATGTGACTCTATGATATGTCTTAGACTGGAATTAATCATATGCTCTAAGTGTCCACTGACGGATACTAGATTGAACTAGTGAGGTCATTGGTGCATTGTCAAGAATATTCTCTTAGAGTACTTGAGAAGGCCCAAGGATATATTCTCGATATATGGAGATGGAGATAGTGATCTTCATGTGAAAGAATTATCAGATGTAACTTCCCAGTCTAATAGAGATGACTCTAATCTCAATCAGGTTATGTGTTCCACATTGAATGAGTAGGGCAATTAGTTGGAAAAAGTTCCAAATAAGGGCTGTGGAATACCTGGCAAAGTAGAGTACATTGTGACTTCAGAGCTAAAAGCAATTTGGATAAGAAGAAGTTATCAAAGACTTGGAGTGGTTCCCCATCATTGTTGATCAAATGCTATCTTTATTGTGATAACAATGAAGCCATTATATAAAACAAAGGAACCATATGGTCGATCAAAGGGTGTCTAAACACGTACTTAGACGATACCACTTGATCAGAGAAATCATTGGTAGGCATGGTGTAAGCATAGAGAAAGTTCCCAATGATTAATATATTGTTGATCCATTTGACTAAGCCACTTCCCTAAAAGAAATTTGATTCTCATGTACTCGCCTATGGTATTGGATATAAAGGCGATTGGCTTTGAATAATATGGGAGGTGTTGAAGTGCTTTGAAGCCCTCACCTTTAGCACTTATTGTACATCTTATATTTATTAATAATAAATGCATCTTCCTTTCTTTGATGTTCATTTAATATATGAATTGATAAGCGATCTTAAATCGGAGTTAATGAAGTCATTGATACATTACATGTATAAAAAGGAAATCATGATTTGTGATCATAGTAAATGATTCTGTATGTGTGATATGTAGTATCTAAACTATCCTAGTCAACAGGATCAGCCAAGATTAGACATTGTTAATCACGGACAGACTACTTTATGTTGCCTCATGATATGATCAAGCGAGATGATCTCATAAGCGTCATCATCAAATGATGATTAAGATGACATAGTTCTTTCTAAGAGTAACTAAGTTCATAGGAGGTGGCTGAGACAATCATATGGATTATCTATTTAAACATTAATGATAGTCTCATCATAGTAATGGTGCAAGTATCCTTAGACTTGAGGTGCTCAATGGTATCTTGGATACTAATTTTGAAGTACAATTGTCAGTGTAAATATTGGGTAAAGTTAGAATGAGGCGAGCGATGGAGGAAATTTATGATGATGGGAAAGTGAAGCTTGACGGTCGTCGAGATGCAAGGATGGAGGAATAGAGAAGAAGGTGATGGGAGGGAAGGGCTTACAATGATGGGAGAGGTCGTATGGCTTGATCATTAAGTCTTGAGGATGAAGGAGGAAAGAAGCGAGTTTAGTGTCGGATTTAGGATAAGGGTGGGGACCATAGGGTTTTGAAAAATCTCAATATATGTCCTTTTAATGTATATAATAAAAATAAAAATAGAAAATTCGAATTTAATCGAAGGCAGCCAGGCCCAACCAACGGATAGACTACAGATTCAACTAGGAATGAGCCCGATAGGCGAGTTCTATTGGTACGCCAATTTCATGTTTCGGCCTCCCCAAATAATGGAGCGAGTATTTTCTTATCGGGCTCGACCCGTATTCCTACTTTCTAGTTACAAGTGGAAATGGACCTTCTTATCTTGTGTCATTGATTTATAACTTTGATGTAGCCGGTAGAACGAATAATGTTGCCATGCACAGCCCGAATCACATTACATTTTTGCTTTTCAATCAGATTAGCATTAGCACTAAGTCGATATCTATAATTGTTGTAATGGTTGGCGGGAGGGAGGGCGTTGTTGGTTTCATTCAACGGATCTCATACCAATGATTGCAACTTGGATAGCCAGTGGGACAGTAGTATTTGCCATAACCACCACTTGTATATGAGTACTTGTTTATCTTAAAGGCTTCGAAATAATGCAAAATGATAGATTATCGTCCGATCGCAGCGATGCAGCCTAGAAATTTCTCTAGATCTCGGATAGCCCAGCCTTGACTAAGCCCATTGAGTTCGTCTACGCAAAATCTAGGTGTTTTACGGTGAATTCGTTGAATTTCAAAGGCGTTGATTCATGTATTCCAAGGCGAATGGATGAATAATTGGTGGCCGGTGGCTTGAAGGTGTGTGATTGCCATGGCACAGAGAGGGAGGACACTTGGCACTTGGGTGGAAGCCATGTGTCAAGGTTTTTGAGGGTGGGTGTCTTACACTAACTGACAGGTTGATGTTGATTGAGGAAGGAAGAAAATTAGTTCATAGGGCCAGAAGGAAAGGAAAGAAAGAAAGAAAAGATGGAAGAAAGAAAGGAAGGAAGGAAGAAAGAAGGAAAGAAGAAAAAAAAGGAAGAAAATAAGGAGGTCGCCTACACTCTAAGAGTTAGGGTTCTTCTCCTTCTTGGGATGCCTTTATGCAGAGACCATTAATGGCCATGGAGCTTTGTCTAACGTAGAGTGGTTCAAAAGCTGTTTGGAAAAAAAACTATGTGGGTTTAAGGTTCGTTTGGTTTCGAAGAGCTTCGATTTTAAATGAGTTGAAGATTTGTTGAATGTGTCATTTTCTTCGGACCACGTACTTCAGCGTTTTTGGTTAAGCGGAAAGAAAATCCGGTTGCATGTCACATTTTCTTGGTTGATAACATGCAGTTTTTGGTGTGAAAAATGCTCATTATGCATGTTGTTTTATGAACTGGAAATCTGGACAAAAATCCAACTTGCATGATTTAATTCTTGTTTGAATAACATGCAGTTTTTGTGTGAAAAAAAAAATGGAAGTAATGCATGTCGTTTTTTTTTCTGAGCTAGAAATCTGGACAAAAATCTAGTTTGCATGATTTAATTCTTGTTTGAATAACATGCGGTTTTGGTGTGAAAAAAAAATGGAAGTAATGCATGCCGTTTTGTTTTTTGGTTTTTGTTTTTTTTTTTCTGAGCCGGAAATTTGGACAAAAAATCCAGTTTGCATGATTTAATTACCGTTTGAATAACATGCGGTTGTGGAGTGTGCTGGTATATGCATGTGGGCTGTGCACGGTCCAAAAACCGGACCCGGACGGACCCGGGCCGGTTGGGCCGGAGCCCGGAATCATGTTTTTAGTGGGTGGGAGACGGACCCGGTGTGTGTCAGTCGAGACAACCAGAACACAATTTATTCGGTCGTCAGGTTTGGACTGTTTGGACCTGTTTCGTATTTTTCAACATTTTCAGTTTAAAAAGCCAAAATTTGCATAACAAATTCTCTTCATAGCACACACCATTCACAAGCCACAAATACAAATTTTTAACATTAAAATTTGATAATAAGGATGATGTATGACATTCTTGCATGCTCCATAAACATAAGAAATCATATCATGGAGTCCACATATCTGACGTCGTCATCAAGTGTCTTTTGAGAAAATCTGTGAACAGGGAAAAAATGTTATTAATGAAACAAAAAGAAGTTTAGGAGTTAAAAATCTAATAAGAAAATAGAAAATTATCATTACCTTTCTCAAGTTCCTCCTGACTCTTGCAAAATTTCCTCTATATCGACTCGACATTCCCTTTGTTCGAAGCCAATCTTGTGTACAAATAAGAGTTTGTACCATCTTTCATGAACATGAAATCAAAATCCAACACGTTAAAGTTTAATGCATAAATAAAATGGAATAAATAAGTTGCATTTGATAAAAAAAAAATGCATTACCTTAGGAGTCAAAGAACTCCTAAATGGATCAAGATGACGACCTCCCGCACTAAAGCGGATTCCGATGCAACAGTAGACAATGGGATGGCTAGTATGTCCGCGTGCCATACGTGAAATGTCGAGCGTGCCCATTAATAATCACAAGACAAATGCATGCATTTCTTCTTCCACCGCCCCTAATTGTTCATTTAAGTATCTCTCAAACTCACTCCTCACATATCCACATATTCCCTTCCAACCTTTAAGCTCTATCCTAAGACTTTTCATGTAATGGAGCCCCCTCCCACTGTGATCTCATCCTCATTTGGATCAATTGACATGGGATCCCCACTTTGTCCACGAGGAATCAAAGAAGAACCTGAAACTTCTATGCTCATCAAATAAAGAATAAGAAAGTCTTTCACATCATTAGCAAGTTTCATGCCCTTTTCCTTACCATACATGTCGGTAAGTGTAATTTCAACAATACCAATTTAGAATGAGGATCCAAGAATTGCGGCAACATAAAATCAACATATTCATTTCCTCCACATTCCCCAATATTATCATACTTTTTTTCATTGAGATGGCCATAGCTTGAATCTTCATCCACATTTTCCCATTTATTGACATATCATAAATAGCGTGATTTCAAAAACCTCTATTACTCATAACATAAAGAGAACCGAAATCTGACGAGTTAAAGGTAAAACCCTCTCAAAAACACCACCAACCTCTCTCTTTTTCCAATCATTAGATTCGGGGCCTTTCATTGTCCTTCACACTGCCCGTGGGGTGAGATAGTCCACTTAAAACACGTTGAAATTTCAAGCCGTGTCCCGACATGTAGGTTGGAGTTCCATCGGGTGGGGACATCAAGAAAGGACAAAGGAAGATTCTTTCTATATTAGCTTTTGAACAAGGTCTTTAAACCTAGAGTATTCTTCTGGGAGGTGTACTTATGTAACAGCATTTTCCTAACCTATCAATGCACACTATGCTCTTTAATGCCATCCGCTTTGATGAAGTTGATAATATGAGCAATACATCTAATGTGGAGAAACTCCATCACTAACACATCCAATTAGTTTTAGACCATTCTTCTTAGTGTGCACAGCAAGATCATTAGAACTAACATTATCATTTGTGACGATCAGCTTATCCTCAATACCAAGTTGACATGCACTGTTTGCTTTACAGTATTAGCTGCCTTTGTGACTAGGGGTGGACAAAATTTATAGATCTTTTATACAGCGCCGATCATTTGTCAATGAAGTGACGTTGATACACCTTAGTTAATTCATACGTTGAATGTCCAAGTATCAGTTGTGCCTGTTCTACTTTGTTAATTCTTTGCCAATTCTTTCAACTTTGTCTTTTCACTCATATAAAGTTGAAAACAATCACGGCTTAGCAATTAGTGCGTGATGATTCAAATCTAGGACATGCAACGAGACACATCAAATACTTAAAACGGCTTCTCCATATTGTGGAAGCTCATCAGCTATGATCGTAGCCAATTAATGCTTCTTCTTTCAAATTCACAGTTCCATATTTTAATTTTCCATCACCATCCTCACTATCCTTGTCCCCTTCCCCAAGTTGAAATAACAATTCAGTTTGCTTTCCTTTACCCTTATCTTTATTCATGTGATTGCTAAAAGGCATTTTTCCGCATGACTTTAACATTTTCGACCATTAAGATTACCATCAGTCACAAAGTTTTTTCACAAACTATTCAGCCCGTAGTTTTCCATTTTCTAAGTACTCGAGGTAATGCTCCCAATAAGCTGCTTTCCTTTTGCTTTCTCTAACCAACATGCCTCCATTAGCTTCTTATCCGGAGGCAAGGACTTGCGCAATTCTTCAATATTTGTCCTACTAGCAGCATCAGATAGTGTTTGTGCAGTTTGATCTGAGGAATAGACGGCTGACCTTTTAGATTGGGAGCTCGCCATCTACAATGAATTGCATTACCATTATGACATATACAATAATAAGTGACTAACAAAGTAACAATTACAAAACATAACTTATTATAACTTTATAAGAGAATGTAAGAGAATCTTACATTGCCAGAAAACGAATCCGTTGTTGTCGAGTCTCTTTAGAGTGCAAGTAGTATACTCTATATATAAGCAACTAGTTGATCAAAACAAAATGATACAATTAAGAAATGACTAATTTTAGTAATTTAAAAACCTAGGTTGAAGAAAAAGAACATGATATATAATGCATGGAAACTCATTGATTTCAAAGATTCCTTATAATTTCATAGAAAATTAGGCAAGAACACAATAAACTTAGACAATTACTAATGCAACTTTTTTTTTTTTCAAGTTTTTAAAGTGATAAAGTCACGTGGATCGCCCGACAAAACCTCCACATATCCAATAATTTTTTGGGCAGATAACCATAGTTGCTTGAGCAATTAAAGGGTATAACACCCGCACCAAAAAACATTCAAAGATGTAGGCATTGTCCAAAATTAGTTGATCGAACTAGCTGTGATTCTACATAGCATGTAGGCTATATGATTTTCATTTAATTTATTACTGTGAAATACATTTTTATAGTTGAAAGTTGAAACTTATTCATTTTAATAGTTAATAATAATCATATTAAAGTATTTTATTAGACCTTGTTAAAATAAAAGTATAGTAGAGATGATTTAAAAGAAACAATTTTTTATCAATCTATATTCTATGAACTCAATAGCTAAAGCTTATACTCAGGTTAAGAGTCATTTCTAAGACTCTAAACAAGACATGAAAATGCCTCAAATTTAGTTCCAAATCACCTTATTTTCGTAATAAATTTTCTGTTGATTTTATTAATAGGTTATAGAAGATTGTTTTCTAATATTTTAAACAAAAATATAAATGATCTCAAAGAATATATTACATGTAGTAATTTACGTTGAATAATTTTTTTATACTTGTGTAATTGTTTATTACAAGAGCCCAAAAAAAACAAAGCATTTAAAAGATTCTTTGAGAACATTATATGTTTTGTTTTTAAGATTAGAAAACAGTTTTTTATGCTTTTGTTGCCAAATATGTCTTCGTGTTCTTTTTTTTTTTTTTTCTCGAAACAAACATTGTTTTTGAAAACAAGCTTACTCAACATACCTAATTCAGAGAACAATATATTATATTGATTTAATCCTTCTAATAAAACATATTATATTTATTTAAATCCCTTTGAGAAAAAACACACCGAGAAAGGAAAAGGAAAAAGAAGAGAGAAAAGAGAAAGAAAATTCGTAGAAAGTGACATGAAATGTCTTACCCGATATGAATTGGACAAGAAATGCACCCATTTTTGTTCTGCTTTCTGAATGTGTCTTGGTTGTAACTTGTAAGTTGCAGGAGAATTCTTAACATACTTAACAACTTGTAACTCTCTCTCTAACTTAAAACGTTTTTAGGAAGTTGTTTTGACTTTTGAGTTACTTCTAATATATTACCAATTGCTTCAACCAAAAACAATTAATAATCCCATTAAAGACTATGGGAATCGGGATCATTTAAAATAAATAAATAAATTTCAACACTAATTAATCAATGAAAAGTATCATCTCATATGTGGCAAAAATACCGGTCACCAGTCCGACCGAATAGCTCGGTTATTGACCGGACGAAACCCGAATCAATAATTTTGAGGATCGAGACCGACCAATCCCTGTGTCCGGGTCCGGCCGGCCCATTCCGAAGTCCTGCTCAGTCCAAATTCAGGTCTGGACCGATTTGTGCACACCCCTATATGCATGCATGTAACAAGTAAACACCATGCAGTGGCATTGCATTTCACAAGCATGGGGACATCACGTATATCGGGTGTGAGTGCACGACATGGCTTTGAACGAGCCGGGCGCCAAAGATTGTCCACCATGATTATCGGAGTCTGTCCAATAAAATATATCGGAGGGTTGTCCATAGTTTTATCGGAGTTTGTCCAATGAAAAAAAATATCGGAGGATGGTCCAACATTTTATCGAAGTATATCCAATGAACCTTAACGAGAACTAAAACAAAAATCTTTTGTTTCGGAAATAGTTTTCATTCATGGAAAAACGAATGTGTGAGGGAGTCGGTGAGGACTCGAGGCATGGGGTATGGATGTGGACATTCATGTAGAAATCTACATATTTTTACTTGAATGTGTGTGAAATTGTGAACATGGTATCGTGCACTTAGGTGGGAGTAACCCTCAGAGGAGATTTTCACGACATTGCTCACTCCATCGTGGGAAAACCATTTTTAGGTACTGGAGGTACTCCGGGTGATGAGGCTCACCAATGACCTCGCCAGAAGAAAACGCTAGAAGTGCCTTGTTTCAGATATTGTAAATTTTGGGTAGAAAGACCCATTTTCTCTAATTTTATGAATTTTGTAATTAAGCCCGTATTTCATGATAAATATATTTTGCTCATTTTCTGGTTTCAAGTCCTTGTAGCAAAAGTTGACTAAATTATGTTGAATATGTGTTGTGTTGAAACGAAAAAAAGACCTCAGTGATTCAGTATGCCACACTTCTTTGCCAATCAATTTTGGCATTGGAGCACTAAGTCAATATCTATAATTGTGCAGAGCATTGGTGCAATTAGGGTCAGAAAAGGGTGCTTTGCTGGTTCCCGCTTGTCTTGTCCCTAATGAGATGAGTTTAAGATTTGTTTTATCATGTTTAGATTTTTTTTTTTGAAACTTGGGGTAGGTTTGGGTTTGCTTATTGTAGTCTCACCTCATATAGTTTTTGAAACAAAACAAGTATAAGATATAGTAAAAATTAACGTTGTGGGGTTGGAACAATGCCGCCTTGCCCCAAACCTGTATGGTTTCCATTCCTTAGATGCAATGAAAGTTATACAAAAGATTAATTGCATAATTATAGGTTTTGATTTGTTGGTCAACGAAACTATAAGTGAATTGTGGCAGTATTAGAATGTTTTGAGTTCCATCTTTGATGAATAATGCTAATTGTTATCATTGGAGGGTTAAATTTAAAGTTTTTAATGAAATTTAGTCTATGTGTGACAAGCATTTTGAAGGTAATAAGGATGTTGAAAGAATTTCACCTATGTAAACTTTAGAGGTGCAGATGCCTCTCATGAGAGTTGAGCCCCAACAAAATTCATGAATTGATTGAGTACATGACCATAAAAGTACTAAGAAAGAAATTATTTGGAGTTCATGAATTGACTGAGTACATGACCATAAAAGTGCTAAGCAAGAAATTGTTTGGACACTCATATGGCTGGTGGAAGTATGTGTGTTGTTACCGGTTTCATTACAAGGAATAACTTGTTCAATACTACAAACAACCTGGGATTTCAACGAAGCTTTGTGATAATCAAACTAAGGTAAAATTCAAATCGAAAGATATATTTTATACATTTTCATTGTTGTGGTTACAAATGTTGATTTTATTTTTAACCAAGTGAAGGTTGTTATATATGTATATACATATATCCTGGTTAAAAAACTAGTATAGATACATATTCCTAATATTTTAAGTATAAGAATAGTTACATTTTTTATTATATTTTTAAGTGTAAGAAAAGTTACGCTTTAAATCATATAATGTGTAAAAAGAGTTACACATTCAATAATGAAATAAGTTTGTAACATACTTTGAGAACAAATCATGTTCAATGAGTGGATCAAACATATGAATAATGAGTTGAAATGTTACAAAACAAATTAGGTTAAAAGAATATAATAAGTTTGTAACATTTGAGAGTAAATCATGTTTAATGTGTGCATTAAACATACGAATAACGTATTGGATTGTTACCAAATTTAATTATGAGGTTGAAGAAGATCATAAGTTTGTTACATTTGAAATTAAATATATGTTTAATTTGTGAATTAAACATATATTTATGTTTTTATGTGCTAGATTATTTGATAAAATCAAGAGTATTTATTGAGCCCAAAAACAATTGATCTATGATCAAAAGACCCAACAAATGCATTACAAAATAATAACTTTAGTAAACAAAGAAGCATATCAATTCGAAATGCGTAGAAAACATATTTGGCATGGATTTGGAATTATTGACTTCCATTTGTCTCCAAAATCTGCAAGGGATGAGATTAAAGAAAAGCTAGGGTTGAAAATGATTATTCTCTTCTCCCCAAAGTGTGTTCCACAACCCCTTGAAAATTCTAGGGCTCTATTTACTTATAGATATAGAGTACAAGGGAATAATTGGGCTTTGGTTCAATGGGCTTACCAAAGAAAGGGAGAAGATATAACCATGGGCCCATAGCTAGTTAATATTAAAACATCCCATAAATAGTCCATAATTAACATGCACAATTATACAATTAAAATTATAATATGATTATGCTTAGTCGATAATTAATAAATTAATCTAACATTCTTCCACTTGGATGGCATAATCATAACTCAAATGCTTTCACAATATATTTACATAGCAATAACTAATCATATACAATTAAGACACCGAGAGGATGCATAGATCGTACATAATCAGGTGCTACTAATCAAAATCATAACTAAAATCTATCAACAAGAGACTTACATAGCCATAATCAATCATATACAATTAATACACCGAGAGGATGCATAAATCGTACATAATTAGGTGCTACTAATCTAGAAGCATTACAATGACAAGAGTATTGATTAAAAAAAAAAACATAATTCTTTCATTCATTTGGTCAAAATGACAAAATCATAAGATAATGACAAACATCAAAATGCATGTAATAAATGAAAACATGCTTTCCTTACAAAATACATGAAAAAAAAGAAAACTCCCACTAAAACAAAGAGTCAAGGCTCCTAAAAATCCCATGCAAGTGATGTTATCTTGAAACACAACAGTGAGTTCGTTAATGGGTCCCACAAAGATGCTAGTCGTAGCGTGTGCTCAACTAAATGAGGACTCATGTGGACCTCTTTAACAATATAGTACTTCACATCAAAGTGCTTGGAGTGAGAAGTGCTCCTAGTGTTCCTAGAGAAAGATACAATTGCAGAATTATCATAGAACAATTTCAACAATATGGAAATGGAGTGAACAACCTCTAAAGCTGAAATGAAGTTCCACAACCATATTGCATGAAAAGTAGCCTCATAACATGCCACATACTCTTCCTCCATAGTAAAAGAAGTTGTAAGTGTCTGCTTGACACTTTTCCAAGAAATAGCTCATTCAACCATCATAAAGATATAACTAGAAGTTGAATTTTTATCATCCACGCAGCCTGCATAATTAGAATCACTAAAACCAACCACCTTAAGAGTGTCGGTACGCCTATATGTCAACATGAGATCCTTGGTACCCTAAAGATATCTCAAAACTTTCTTAATTGTTTTCCAGTGGCTTTGACCAGGATCACTCAAATACCTACCCAACAAGCCAAAAAAAAATAAAAATTATTAGGGCATGTGCATACTTGAGCATACATTAGGCTACCCACAATTGAAGAATAAAAGACAGCTTTCATTTGATTTCTCTCAATATCATTTTGAGGACATTGACATTTGGAAAATTTGCCACCCTTTACAATTGGTGTCTTTCCAGAAGATATTGAACCTTTTTAGAATGTGTTCAATATACGTCTGTTGAGACAATCTCAAAATGCCACTACGTTTATCATGAAGTATCTGTATGCCTAAGACATAAGATGCTTCCCTAAGATCTTTCATATCAAAATGGCTAACTAATAACTTCTTTGTCTCAACCAATAGGTTAATATCATTGGTTGTGAGAAAAATATCATTAACATGTAAAACCAAGAATATGTATTTATTCCCACTGACCTTCGTATATATGTATTGATCGATGATGTTCTCCTTAAAATCATTGGCGGTGAAAACTTCATCAAACTTGAGATACCACTTCTTAGAAGCTCCATGAACCATAAATGATTTCTGAGCTTACAAACCATGTTTTTTACCGTTCTCAAAGCCAATAGGTTGAGACATGTAAACATCCGCAACTAAGTTCTCCATTCAAGAAATCATTCACATCCATTCGATGCAACTCCAAATCAAAATGAGCCATTATAGCAATAATAATGCATGTAGTCTTTAGTGGATAATGAGAGAAGGTTTCTTTAAAATCAATACCTTCTCATTGATTGTAACCTTACCCACTAATCTTGCTTTATATCTCTCTACCCATCTCTTGGCACCCGTGCTTGTCCGATAAATCTACCAAGATCTGCTACTTATTCTATGAAGAGTAGAAGTCATCTTATCTTCACGTGGATCGCTAGAGTCAGATTGAGGACTAATAATATCTTCTTTGTAAGTAGTTGGATATGATACATCACCTAGATCATACTCATGCTTCTGCAAGTAGACAATGTAGTCATTAAAATTCATAGCCTACGCAGCCCTCTTTGACCCCTCCTCATAGTATAACAAAGCATGACTACATCTAGGGCTACTAGGGTTTACATCCCCAAGCTACCTGGTTTACATCTAGCTACTAGACTACATCCTCAATTGGTTTCATCATAGGTAGTGGCTACTAGATGCTGGGTCAATGTATTAGAGATTGGGGAGCTTAATCAATAGGCACATGAATAAAAAACTAGGTGCCTTTGAACACAATTTCTTCGCCTCGGGTTTGTACCAAAGATCATCCTCAAAATAGATAACTTGGTTTGACTCTAATCACTTTCGTGGTGTGTGATAGGGCACAAACTGAACCTCTGATCCCAATATAATAACCAATAAAGTACCCACTGATGGTTTTTGGATCAAGTTTCTTGGTTTGCTAGTTGTATAGGCTCACTTCCACCTTGCAGCCCTAAACATGGATGTGACGAAGACTAGGCTTCTTCCATGACCATAGCTTATATGGAGTCTTAGGAATAGACTTACTAGGCATATGGTTCAAAATATAAGCTGCAGTTTTCAAAGCTTCACCCCATAAGAACTCAGGTAGTGAGGAATTAATAAGCATACTTCGCACCATATCAAGAAGTGTGCAATTCCCCCTCTCCGCAATCCCATTATGTTGAGGAGTACCAGACATTGTATATTGAGCATCAATGCCACATTCCTGAAGGCACTTTGAAAATGGTCCAAGATTGCATCCCATCTCATCATATTTACCTTAATACTCACAAACTCTATCAGAATAAACCAATTTGATCTTCTTCCCTTATTGGATCTCAACTTTTTCTTTGAAAGCTTTGAAAGCCTCCAAAGAGTCAGACTTCTCACGAATGAACTCGACAAAACCATAACGGGAATAATCATCAATGAATGTGATGAAATATTTGTAGACACCCATAGTAGGAGGAGTGAATGAGCCACAAATATCTGCATGAATGATCCTAAGCAACTCAGTGTATTCAATCTTGGCATTCTTATGGTGATCAGTTTACTCTTGATGCAATCTATACAGGTATCAAAATATGAGAAATCAAGATCTAAAAGAATCTAATCCTTAATTAATCTCTCAATTCTCTACATAGAAATATGACCCAAACGCTTGTGCCAAAGAGTAGAAGACATTTCATTCAATCTCAAATGTTTGGAGCTACTAGCAGCATTAACAGTAAAGGTAGGAGAAACATAAGGCAAAACAGACAACTCTAATATGTAATGACTCTGATGAGTCTAAAACTTATCTATTTTTAAGGCCATTTTTAATGAATATTTAAGGCTTAAAAATGCAATTTAATGCAAAATTATGGAATCTTCACTCAGATTTATGTTTTGCAAGACTTTAGAGAAAAGAAGCAAAAATCAGTAAGAAAGCAGCAAAAGGTGATCAGAAGTTCAAAGTCACGACATCGGGTGAAGAATGTCGCGACATCAGATGACCATAATCACGACATCAGCTGAAGTGAGTAGAACAGAAAAGTTCAAAGTCGCGACATCAAATCAATGTCGTGACATCAACTTCAGAATAAAGTTTCAACATTGGAAACAATAATTCCAGAGTCGCGACATCAGAGCAAAGTTGCAACATCAACATTTAGAGTCACGACATCACAAGTAGAGTCGCGACATCAGAACAAAGCTATAAGAGTAAAGACACCAATTTCAGAGTCGCGACATCAGCGGTGACATCAGAGCAATGTCGCGACATTGACATTCAGAGTCGCGACATTGTACAGACAACCAAAATGTAGAGTCGTAACACCAAAGAGCAATGTCGCGACACCAAAAGTTGAGTCTCAACATTGCACCCTCAATGTCGCTACATTAGCTACGACATCAGACGATTAGGGTAGAAATTTTAGGCTTTTCGAAGTCCGTGTTTTCCACCTCGTTTTCAGGGCCCAATGATTAGAGCCTATAAATAGAAGATCCTAGGGTAGAGTGCGCAACCTTTCAGCGAGCTTTGAAATTTTGAGGAGGAGCTGAAGTCTCTTTTGTATATATTTTCTTTTTTTTTTTTTTTCTTTTTTTTAATCTTATGTTCTTAATTTATTCTTCTTTATTTTTAGAATTAGAGTAGTCGATCTGAGCTGAATTGTGGAGCTGAGATCATTATATATCGAGTTTTATTTTTGTCTAAACTCAAGTGGAATTTGGAAATTTTTTTTTTAATACACTTTATTCAGTTTGATTACAATTTCAATGAATTTTTTTGATCAACTAGTCATTGTAATTTGTGATCCAGTTATGAAAGCATGAGCTCCCTCTTGGAAGGAATTTTGTGTTTTGATGATTGTTTGTAGTATTAAATGATTTTTTGGGTATGAAAACTGGATTGATCTAATTGGTATGGCTCTTGTAATGAGTTGTTTTGAATATGAGTGATTTATACCCAGAAAGAGCTGTATCTGTGCTCTGATTTCCAGGATCCCTCTGAGTGACACAGAGATGGACTACTTGAGAGCAAAAGCAGTGAGTTGGGGTAATTGCACTGATATCCTTGGAAATAATGTACTCTAAGTGTAACTCGGGTGCATCACAAACAAGGATAAAAATATCGGTTTTTACGGATATATCAGTACTTGGATTTTACGGATATATAAGAGATATATCGGTATTTATAAATTATTCAAAATTTAAAGATACATTCAATTTATATATCAAAATTAGTTTGAAGGTATATGAAATGAATACCTTTCATTTTCTCTCCTACCGTCTTGGTCTTCTCCAATTTTTTGCAATAATTTATTATAGCAATTATTAAGGAAGACATAATAATTCCAACCGTCTCTTGATCTTCTCTTTTTTTCTACAAATAATTAATGATAGTAATTATTAAGGAAGACATACAATAAGTGATATTAATTATTAAGGAAAGACTTTTCATTTTCTCTCTCACATCTCTTCATCTCCTATTTCTTTGCTCTATAACGAGACATCCACCTCAAATATTGTTTTTTTTTTTTGAAAATTTTCTAAAAAATTCGGCAATATTACCGATATATCGGCAATATTGCCAATTTTTTTCCAATATTTCTATCAACCGATTATCGATGTTGTATATCGTATCGATTGACTCCGATACACGATATATCGTCAATATATCGCGACATTTTTATTCATGATCATAGATGATGTTCTAACCTCTGACTTCAAGGTTCCCTTCTGGGTGACAGTAGAAGTGTGTTCCCGAGGACTAAGGAACATTTGATGATGTATCAGTTTAATCCTTAGAGGTTTCATCTCAATTTCGTAGAATAATCTTGATCCCATGTTAGCTAAGATTCTAATAAAGGAGAGAGACTATTTTATTTGAATTGATAGCTAAGGTACCAATTACATTGGAAAAGGCTTGTGTTACTTTGTTTATGGGCAAGGCTTAGTCCTAAGAATGGTTAGAAGTACTAGTTTAGGAAAATAACTAAATCTTCGCTTTATGATCAAATCCTAAAGTAGCGGTTTAGACCCATTGACCTGGTTTAGGGATATGGTATGCTAAATAGGGAAATATGTAGTGTTAGGAGGTATTCCAAGTCTATACTATTATGCTCTTAAACAAATCTAAGATTCATGTCTGTAATGGTACTGTATTTGGGAACTATACAAATTGATAGTTAGAATACTGGTCCATTCCCAATGTGATTTCTTCTTAGTGAAATCTCTGATTCTATTAGATTAGATTTCTTTTTCTTTAAAGAACATTTGACAAAAATTATTTCATTCAAATTGTTTTAGATAATTCAACTTCCAATTAGAGGTTCAAATAGTGATTATCTTGAGTAGTAGGGGTAGTTGATCTTTCGATTTTCTCAACAATCCTTGTGGGAATGATATCTGGACTTATAATCTACTTTATTACTTATTTGACCTGTGCACTTGCAGTGGTTTAGACCATACTGAATTTTAAACATAATATTATATTCAAACAATAGAAAATAGTTTTTACATATTTTGGTTTCAATAAGTTTTTGGCATTATTGCCGGGGGACTGAATAAATCTTTGGTAACAGTGTCAATATTTTGGTCTTCAAAAAAAAAAAAAAAAAGGTATTTACAAGTTTTTGGCTTTGTTGTCGGGGATCGAACTAGTCCTTGGTAGTTGTGTCAAAAACTTGGTTTCATAATTGGTCTTTACAAGTTTTTGGTGTTGTTGCTAGGGATCGAACTAGCCCTTGGTAGTTGTGTCAGAAACTTGGTTTCATAATTGGTCTTTACAAGTTTTTGAAACCAGGTTTGATTAAGATTTTTAAGTGATTTGACTTAATGTCGTGACATTGGGGTTGCAATGTTGCAACTCCGGTTTGATGTCACGACTCTGAATTTCGATGTCGCGACATTGAAAATAATGTCACTATTGGAGTCGCGACATTTAGATGCGATGTCGCGACTCATCAAAGAATGTTGCGACATTGAAAACCTTATGTTGCGACATTGAAACCCTTATGTCGTGACATTGAAAACCTTATGTTGTGACATTGAAAACCTTATGTAAATGATGTCATGACGTCGGGAAAATTTTGGAGCTAATGTCGCGACATGGGAATGGTGTCACGACATTGAGATGAATTTTCCTATTTCCTCTTTCTGCTTATTTTCCGCAATTTTATTCATTCAAGCATACTCAATTCGAGAAATTTTCATCAAATCATTCACATATATATATCAATGAAACGCATATTTTTTATCTCAGAAATTCATAACTATATAACTGATTAAATCTAACTAAACTAAAATAAGAAAAATCAAAGAACTTCAATTAATCAAACAAAATTCAAACACAAAAAAATAAACTAGAAATGGAAGGAAATAACAGTAAATAAAATTTAAGAAAAGAAAGCAATTGGAAAATTCTCACAGTGATTTCATTGAAGCTGAAACTTGAATTTATCCTTCTTTGACAAGCACTTCTTTATACTGAAGAATATCCAATGCTTTCTGACACTAACCAAAAATTTTGGGTTACCTCCCAACAACAGCTTAGTTTAATGTCCTTAGCTGGACATTGCTGTAATATGCTCTTTTTTCAACAATTTCTTCAACACTTATGATCTAAGGCCGTTCTTCATTCAGAAATCCTCCATGATAATGTTTTAGTCTTTGCCTATTCACTTTGAATTCATTCCCTAAATTTTCTCTCAGTGTAACTACTCCAAAAGGTGTGACTATAATTACTGTATAAGGACCACTCCATTTAGACTTAAGCATTCCTAGGAAGAGTCTGAGCCTTGAATTGTACAGTAGGACTAGCTCTCCTACTTTGAACTCTTTTCTTAGAATTATCTGATCATGCCATTTCTTAGTCTTTTCCTTGTAGATCCTGGCATTATCATAAGCTTCATTTTTCAGCTCCTCCAATTCATTCATCTGAAGTAATCTCTTCTCCATAGCAGCTTGAAAATCATAATTCAGCTTCTTGATTGCCCACATAGCCTTATATTCAAGCTCAAGAGGGAGATGACAAGGCTTTCCAAATATAATCTTATATGGGGACAATCCAATAGGATTATAATAAGTAGTCCTACATGCCCACAATGCATCATCTAGCTTTACTGACTAGTATTTTCTGCTTGTGTTCACTATTTTCTCTAGTATGTTCTTAATATCCCTATTGGATATCTTTGCTTACCCATTTGACTAAGGGTGATAAGCTAATCCCATAGCATGTCTAACTCCATATCTGCTCAAGAATTTTGCAAATAGTTTGTTTGCAAAATGGCTTCCCTCATCACTAATAATTGTCCATAGGGCTCCATATCTACTAAAGATGGATCTTTTAATAAACCCCACAACTGTGTTTGCATCATTTATGGGAAAATGGACAGTCTTAAACTCATTTATTTTAATCCATTTTTTCCGGGCATGTTTTTACCAAGCCAAATTTAGCTTGTATGCCAAATTATGAAACATTCACCAACTTTGTGTTTTGCAGGTGTTAATTGAAAAAGGAGAGAAAACAAGCGAAAAAATGGAAATTGCAGTAGTCTTCGTCGCGACATAGTTTTTGTATGTTGCGACACAATTTCAAGTAGGCCAAAAGAACTATGTCGTAGCCAGCAACTAAATGTCGCAACAAAGCTCTCGTGCAAAAACCTAAGGTTGAGTATATATGCAGCTTTGTCGCGACAAAGAGTTTTTTTTTTCGTCATGACATTATTGAAGAAGATTAGAAGAAACTGGCCACGACAGCTTCTAACTCACGCGAGAGTGATCAAGGCAGAGCAAAAGAGTCAGGTCGACAATATTTCTATCGCAACATAAAAGCTGAAGACTAACAGATGAACTCTGTCGCTAAAAAAGACAATTTTTTCGCGAAAGAAAATGATAAGACTACGACACAAGTCAATTGAGACAAGTGTTTTTATGTTGCAAAGTTTTCAGAACCAAGCCAGTTCAAGGAGGAATTTATGTCGCAAAAGAAAATTATGTTGCGACATAACAATCAGAATTTACAACTAAGAGCAAAAAAATTTGTCGTGATTAAAGATTATTTCACAGACAAACAAACATGAAGGATAGTGGGAATTCCTTTTGTCGCAACAAGGAGCCAAGAGCAAAACAAGGAGGAGGGCGTACAAAGAAAATCATGCGGCGGCATAGTGAAGAATTGATGCGTAATCTTGCTAGACAAAGAAATTTCCCGCCGCGACAATAAAAAGCTATAAATGCAGAAATCTACCATTATAAATAAAATTAGGTCACCACAAAATTGAAGAAAACTAAGATTAGCTAAGGAAATATGTGTGTCAGAACAAAGATTTCTATGTTCCCAACACACACTTAGCGCTATATAATGAAAGAAAGTCTGTCGCGACCAAGGAGTTTCCTATCGCGATAGAAATTGTTAAGGACTCAAAGAAATCCTGTCACGACAAAGAAAACTCTGTCACTACAGAGTTGACAAGCTGAAAAGGAAAATGTTTTTCGCAACAAGGAAAATTATGTCAATGCATGCACTCAAAATGTATGACATGAGAAGCTGGATGCAAAGAGATTTGGTGTCGCGAAACAATACATTCCTGTTTCTTCAAGAACAAGATTGCTACACCAAAATTCTATCACAACATTATCAAAGTCCGTTGTGACAGAATTCAAGAATGAGCTCAGAGAACAGGTCGCTATAGAAGACTGCATGCTACGACAGAGGCCAGCGACAAAGACTAAAAACTCTATCACGACAGAACTTTTTATGTCGCGACATAGTGACCAATTTTTGCCAAAATATTGGGGATCCACAACGTAATTAATGAAGTGCGGCCTAACATAGGGAAGTCTATAAATAGACGAATCTAGGGCACTGTGCGGAGCTTCCGCAACTCCACGATGTTTGGGTAGTTGAAGACTCTTGTCTATTTTATTTTATTTTATTTTCTTTTTAGTACAGTTAGTTTCAATAGAGTTTGAATGTAGATTTTAAATGGTATTCTTTTAGATTGGATTTGGGTATTGAATTGAAGGCAAATTCTTCTCGAGTCGAATTTGTTTATAAAATCATCTTTCTCATTACTGTCTGAGTTCAAATGGAGGATGGAAGGTTTATGGAGTTCATTTATTTCAGTTAGTTTATGATTTCAATGAATTTTCCTAATCAATTAGTCACTGATATGAGTGAACCAGTGTAATGCCCCATCCCAAGAGGGTGTACGGTACGTGTAACCATAGGGTCGCATATGTGCACCAAGGGCTTCCTTAATTAGTTGGGTGTCATAGTAGTATTTTTGGAAGTTGTTTTTAAGGATGAAATTGTAAAGTTTTCAAAGAATGGTGGCACTTTTGCAATTAATGAAAGTGGAGGGGTGAAAGTATAAATCATGGAAACTTTAATTAGTTAAACGATAATAATAATAATAAATTGTCATAATGGTTCAGGGAAGCCTAGAAAATTCTCTAGATCTAGGATGACGAACGGATACGCCTGCTAAATCTGCCTCACGAAATCTAGTGACCTAGAAAAGTTTCGCCAAATTATGAGACTGGAATATTTTGATTTTCTGGTGATAAGTCACAAGGATTTTCGTGACGATTTAAAAATCTCGGAAGTCAGGAAATGACTTGATCTAAATTCATTTAAAATAAATTAAACTGAAAAGAAATAAAAATTTTCGAGGCAGAAACGGACCTGAATAAGGCAATATAAGCTATGTATCCAAATAATAATAACACACACAATAATTAAAAAAAGGATAAATCAAAACGAAAGTCAAAAGCAGACGGGCGGAGTAGAAATGCAGAGAGAAAGAGATTTTTATTTTTATTTTTTCTTCCCTTCGCTTATCTCTAAGATCTACGGAAATCGGACCGTAGGTTTTCATTGGAGCAAAAGGCAAAGTTGATCCACGCAACGAGGGCTACACGTGGGCACCAAAATCTTAGCGTTTCTTCAAACTCCACAAGGTAGAGAATTTTTCTACTTGTGTTATTTCTATCCTAAAGGTCATTTAATGGCTTGGGATTTGCTTAGAGACCATGAGAGGTCATAAATTTCAGTCCCAAAATTTTTTGGACCAGTTTAGGAATTTCTAGAATTTTCGACTATTTTCGTAGACAAATCGCTGAATTTCAGGACCGCTGCATGCTTTAGGTTGAAATTTCGGATTGTTTTAACGCTGGTCAGAATTTTAGAATTATTTTGGGCAAATCTCCTGACTATGTTAAGGTTTGGTTTTGATCTCGGGACTGATGTTTTCGGGTTATTGTGAGAAAAATAAATAATATGCTATTATGTGGGAAATGGAAATTATATGTAGGGTAAAAGTGGAGGCGGAGAAATTGCGAAGTCATGCTCAATTATTGTAATAGAAAAAGTGAGTGTTCTAAACTTTATTTTTCAATACTAGTGTATTGTTTATAAATCGTTTTACGATTTGTATGTTATGGTTTTAATTGTTAAACCATATTTCATTAAGCAAGCAAGCAAGCAAACATGTTATGGTTTTAATTGTTAAACCATATTTTAAAGATTATGGTTTTGATTTGTTAAACCATATTTTAAAAAGCAAGCAAGCAAGCAAGCATGTTATGGTTTTAATTGTTAAACCATATTTTAAAGCTTATGGTTTTGATTTGTTAAACCATATTTTATAAAGCAAGCAAGCATGTTATGGTTTTAATTTGTTAAACCATATTTTTAAAGTTGCATTTACTTGTTAAACCATATTTTAAAAATAAAGCAAGAAATTATATTTTTATAAATTAGGCCTTAAGAAACTCGCTTAAGCAAGCATTCGCTAGAGGTATTCAGACACCGTGGAGTTAGGACATGATTGCATTGCATTTTAGATTTGCCTGGTCGGCAAACTTAGCTCATGCATTATGGCATATTAGAGGAGGACCGTGGCACGTACTGGGGTATATAGGGTTAGCGCACTAGCTATTTATGTGGTGATGAAGCATTCCACCATATTTACCAGAATAGGTGATGTGGACATGAGGTCCTTCCACCGTCACGGTAGAGACACAGGTTTCCCGTGTTTACCAGGGTACTTGGGTGATGTGGACATGAGGTCCTTCCATCGGCACGGTAGAGAAATAGGTTTCCCATGTTTACCCGAGTACTTAGGTGATGTGGTGATGCAGGAGCATCTGTAAACACACCAAACATTGGGAATTCAGCCCTAATTATTGAAGAATTGGATTGGGGAGGTCAAGACGCATTGAATACATGTGAAAACCTGACCTCATTCGGGGCCTTGGAATAAAACGTGGTCAGACTTGGACAAACCCCTGATGTGGAGCTGCCATATTTATTTTAGAAAGTTTGCTTTATTTATTTTAGAAAGTTTGCTTTATTTATCTTAGAAAGTTTGCTTTATTTATTTTAGGAAGATCTGCTTTATTTATTTTAGAAAGTTTTCTTTTAGGAGTTGCTTTTTTGTACTTAGAAAGTTTCTTTCCTAGTTAAAGTAGAAGGTTTTTTATAATTTAGAAAGTTTCTTTCCTAGTTAAAGTAGTTGCTTTTTGATTTAGAGAAAGTATGGGGGCTATATATACCCCTAATGTAGTCTTTTGAAATCAGCTCAAGTTTAATAATATTTTCTGCATTTCTCTTTAAGAGTTCTCTGTTCTCTTATCTCGGGTGATTCCCTTGGGGACGAGTTCAGGCTCGCCTGTGTGGATTCCTCGGGTGGCGGTGCCTGTCTCGCTGATCAATCAACCACCATAGTTGATCAGGGCGCCTTCACTCCATCATTTATCTTGTGTGGATCTTTTCGCAACCCAAGAAGTAACTACTTGTGCAAACTCTACTTCCTCACCATCTCATATTTTCTCTAAACTTTCCATAACCAAAATTTCAACCTCAACCCAAAACTTTCCAAATCTTGTTCCATACTACTAAAACCTTCCTAAATACCCCTTTTCCCTTATATACCATAAATTCACCTTTCTTAACTTAGAAAATCTCCAAAATTCGTCCATAACCTATTTTGGCCCAAGAAAACTACCCCAAACCCATATTTTGACTTACCTAAACTTCTGGATCATCCATCACTGGCCCCAACTTTACCAAAGTAAATGTGAGTCATGGATTGATGGCCGATCATAAACTAAATCCAGGCTTGATGCTAGAGACAAAGATCTCTAGATAATGCACTGAGTCGTCAAGAGCTAAGAGCAGAAAAATATGATTTTTAAGGAAGAGCTTTTGCAGCCTAGTCAACTTGAACGTTCAAAGTGGTCAAGAAAGCTAAAGGTATGTGTACGAGACTATGATTATCATGGAGGGCGATTGCCACTACCGTAATGAAGATTACTATAAGAGGCATGGTAACTATGATGAAGGTTGATCTAACCAAAATTTTAACATTCCGCACTTGATAAAAGATGGACTCGATGAATTTTTGGATTGGCTTAATATGCGGAGTATGTCTGAAAGTATTATGATTCCCCCGAACGTGAAAGTGAAGTTGGTGGCTGCCAAAGATGTAAGAATGCTTCTATTTGGTGGAAAAAACACAATAGACACGTGAAAGAGATGTGGTAAAAGAAGATTCAAACTCGGGGGTGATGAAGAAAGAACTGCATGGAAGTACCTTCCCACCACTCGCCAAGACATCTACCTCGAAATTAACTCAAGCAAACCAGATTTTGAAAGTGTGGAGAGCATTCTACTAAGCTCAGAAACTTATCATCAAAGGATTTTGCAAGAGGCCGAGGAAATATGCATAGCCCACCACTACATTACTGGTTTGAGATCTAGTATTGCTAGAGTTATTTTTTTTTGCAACCATATAATAGTTTTCAAGATGTGATGAAACTTGCTTTGAAAGTTGGGACTAAAGTGTATGGAACTCACTACAACTAAGAGTGTGGCTAATGTGAAGGTTTGTCGAGGGTTCTAATTCTTGAATCCTGGTGGTAGGAAAACTACCCACACTAAGTAAAGAGTGAAGCACTACAAGAATCATTTCTAAGTCAAAGATCGTGTTTTGCCAAGGGTCAGTATTATTGATTCCGAATGTCCCAACCAAAAGCGATTGGCTCCAATTGAGGTACAAGATAGCTATAGAAGAAGATGCTGAGTTCGCGATCTAATCTAACCATGTCCAAGAAGACGATATGAGAACAAATCACCACTGTCAAAATATAAGTTGATGCCAAGAAGTAAATGAATCTAACCATATCCAAGTAGCGATGAGGAGAAGAGTTCACTATCGCCAAATTTGATTTAGGAAATCAAAGATGTTTCAGATGCGACGACTTTGGTTGTTGATAACAGTATGAAAAGGAATTCTCACTAGAAGCAAAATCGATTATAGAATTTGTTGGATGTAATGCCCAAGAATACCACTTGTTTTCCACTCCATGAAAGTATTCAACATCAACAGATCTCTATACTGTAGTTTGGTTTTTCCTAATAAGCTAGTTTCTCTATGAAGAGCCCTAAGGAGCAATGAAGAGTTTAAACACAAGTTGACATTTTCTCTACAAAGAGCTGTTCACAGGTGAGGAAAGTCTATGGTCTCCTACTATGTTGGTGCATGAAAAAGGATGGATCTTGAGTATGTGTTTTGATCACAAGCTTTCAACAATTACTTTTTATTCATGAGGAAGCAAGAGATTCAACAAAGGGCAAAGAGTGGAACATGAAAGACAAGTATATGAAGTATCGGGCCGATCGGTATTTGATCCAAGAGGATGGATTCTGGCCATACATAAAAGAGAGGTGTTCCTACTATCCAAAAAAAAAAAAAGAGAGGTGTTCCAAGTCAGGCACAAGAATAGATGGTTCTTCCAAGATTATTAAGAAGATCATAAAGAATGCCACATGCCAGTCTGTCCGTGACCGCAATATCTTGCCTACATTCGCTAAGTTAAGGATTTGAGGTCTTATCATGGTGAAGACTTTTGAGATTAAGTCTTTTTCCCAACTATAGGGGTTTGATGCGTGAGACCGTAAACACACCAAACATTGGAATTCAGCCCCACTATTGAAGAATTGGATCAGGAGGTCAAGACGCATGAATACATGTGAAAACTCCTTTTGGACCTATTTGGGCCTTGAAGGCAAAAACGGGTCGCACTTGGACAAACCCCTTGATGTGGAGTCGCCATTTTATTTTAGAAAGTTTATTTTCATTACTGAAAGTTTTGCTTTATTTATCTTAGAAAGTTTGGTTTTTCTATTTATTTTAGAATGTTTCATGATTTATTTTGTAAAGACTTGCTTTATTTATTTTAGAAAGTTTTCTTTTAGAGTGCTTTGTACTTAGAAAGTTTCTTTTCCTTAGTTAAAGTAGAAGTTGTTTTTATAATTTAGAAAGTTTCTTTTCCTAGTTAAAGTAGAAGTTGCTTTTTTGATTTAGGAAAGTATGGGGCTATATATACCCCTTAATGTAGTCTTTGAAAATCCGGGCTCAAGTTTACAATAGCTAGATTTCTCTTTTTAAGAGTTCTCTCTTTGTTCTCTCTTTATCTCTGTGGATTCCTGGGGGACGAGTTCGTGCTTCTCATACCTAGGTGGGATCTTGGTGGCGGTAAGTCTTTTGTCCCGCTTATCAATCAACCCGTCCATAGTTGATTGTGGCGCCTTCACTCCATCATCT
This sequence comes from Tetrastigma voinierianum, assembly GCA_016808115.1. Classification (NCBI taxonomy): domain Eukaryota; kingdom Viridiplantae; phylum Streptophyta; class Magnoliopsida; order Vitales; family Vitaceae; genus Tetrastigma; species Tetrastigma voinierianum. Next base: position 228,409 of record JAEQBH010004704.1, on the reverse strand, counting down.
ATCTCTTGTGGATCTTTCAGTAACCCAATAAGTAACTACTCTTGTGCAAACTCTACTCTCCTCACCATCCTATATATTTTTCTAAAATTTCCATAACCAAATTCTTTTCAACCCCTCAACCCAAAAACTTTCCAAATCTTGTTCCATACTACTAAAACCTTCCTAAATACCCATTTTCCCTTATATACCATAAATTCACCTTCTTAACTTAGAAAACTTCCAAAATTGTCCATAACCTATTTTGGCCCAAGAAACTACCCCAAACCCATATTTTGACTTACCTAAACTTCTGGATCATCCATCACGGTCCCAACCTTGCATCATGTGGACATGAGGTCCTTCCACCGGCATGGTAGAGACACAGGTTTCCCGCGTTTACTATGGTACAATAGGCAAGAAAGGCTTCTAGTGGTTGATCTTTATTTTTATAAGCGTTTTACATACAACTTTTAATCAACCACTGATAAGCAAGCAAACAGTTTATAAAAAGTTTTATAAACTTTTATAACAAAGCAAGTAAGCAGTTTATGACAAGTTTTAGAAACTTTTATAGCAAAGCAAGCAAGCATTTTATGAAAAGTTTTAGAAACTTTTATAGCAAAGCAAGCAAGAAGTTTATAAAAAGTTTTAGAAACTTTTATAGCAAAGCAAGCAAGCATTTTATGAAAAGTTTTAGAAACTTTTATAGCAAAGCAAGTAAGGTTTTCTGAAAATGTTTTGTAAGAGATAGTTTTATAGTTTTGAGACATTTTCAGAAAAAGCAAGCATTTTATAAATTATACACTCATTGAGCTCTTTTAGCTTATTATTTTCTTGGTTTTAAAAATTATTTTTCAGGTATAGATACGCCGAACGCTGGGACATATTAGGGTCCTCCTGACTACTAGTTATATGTGCTATATTTACTCACTATTGTAAATATTTGTAAAAAAGTACTTTGAACTTGTATAGTTGTGCATATGTATGTACATAGTTTTGTTTTATGAAAATGTGACAGAGCCCGAGGCTCTTTCGCTATAAATTATCTTTACTGTGTTTTGGGATATGTCCTATATGCAAGTTATGCTGTCGAAATTTTATAAAATCACAAGTTTAGAAAAGAAAATTTTTATACGTGGTTTTCAAAGAAGGGAACATGTTTAGCTTCACAGATTCTCAGTTAGAAGTATCTACTGGTGTTTCCGTGGGGCTGCTTCGCACATCGCCTACTAAGAGGGTGGGGTGTGTCAAGTCAGATCAGAGAAGCGGTCTTAGGGAAACCTCGTATATTAAGCAATCGTAGTTTTCTTTATACACTATTTTACACTATTAGTAATCATACATTTCAACCAAATACATACATATTAAGTGTTTCAGCAGAAAAGCACTATGTCGTGCAGGATCGAAGTCAGCCCTAGGAGAGCCATTCTAGAGGCTTAAGGTCTCCAGCATTGAGGAAGCTGGGAGTTACGCAGTTGCTTCTTCTACCGCCTCCATGAATCAGCCTCCAGCGACAGGTCAGGTTAGATCATTTGGGCCACCAGAGGGAGCTCAAGTTCCGTGGATTTACACTGCAGAGCAAATGGGTACAGATTGCTCGGGATAGTAGCTATAGCGAACAAGAAATAAGTAGATTTCAAACCCACCTCTCGCCACCTAGAGGTTCCCCGAAGAGCCCGGGAGGTCTATAGGGAGAAAGAGGAAGTTAGGATGCTTAAGCCATATGACGGCAATGGCGATCTAGAGACCCAGCCATTAGGGTCGTGATGAGAGCTTTCCTTCCAAGAAGAGATTCGTTGAACTCAGATAGAGTAAATGCAGATAAGAGAGTTCGATCGAGGGATGTGGAGTTCCCAAAGGATCTGCGGGCCTTAGATATGAGGGATTTGATGGTTCTCAGATGGATTGGCTGTTTTTCCTAGGGCCACATTATATTGTTATAAAAGGAAGTAAAGGTATAGACCAGAAATTATGAAGGTAAAGTTCAAAGTAGAATATGTAGAGGTATTTTCCAATATGATCTCCTCGTCTATGGCAAATACAGTAGGATGTCGCTGTATGGTTGTCGTGGTTATCTCGGCTTATGTGGTGGAGAGACAGGAAGGAGGGACTCTAGTGGATGAGATTCCAGCTTGTTAGAGAGTTCCCGCATGATATCAGAGGATTACTCTAGATAGAAGTGGAGTTCGTCACGCCCGATTCCCTTGGCCCGACCCGATCAAGGAACCGAAATCGTTTCAAGTGCTAAACCATATACCGACTCTTTACTTTTTTTTTTTATACAAACAATATTTTTTCGTAGCTTAACTTATACCTGTGGTATACAAATAATTTTGTAATAAATCCAAAGTCATTCACATATACAGCTGAACTACCACCTAGAGTGGTATCCATTAAAATCTCTACACATATGCGTTAAGTCCCAATTACTTATACAATTACTTATACATGCAGCCTAATACAAACATCGAGATTAAGTGGAAAACAAGCAGCCGGTGAGCACCTATCTCCCAGATGGCCCGTATCACGTGTGGAACGTCCTGGTCCTTGATCTCCCTTCAAGATCTACACCCGATTGAATCGTGCTGCTTTACGCTTAGTGGGAATATATAGGCAAGAACGACCAATAACAAAAATCGGCCATTACTATCTTTTTACATTTACTTATGCATATAATCGCTCTTATTCTTATGTGACTTAACTCATCTCATATTATACATGTAGATTTTATTCTTTCGCATTCTTTATCATTATCTGCTCATATTACATCCCTGTAAGTCATGTATTTTACAGGTTAAAATCATATCTACTACATGTATGATAGATCAAATCATGGTCCAGTAAACTTATACATATACAATGGCACCCGTAACTAATCAAGTCATATTAAATTCGTACAGAGTCAAATCAAACTAATACCAATACATATTAGGACTCTTATTATCACGTACATAGCCATTAATCAACTCCCTTTAGCACCACGCTTCATGATCCGGGATGCCCGCAAACTTTTAGTTTTCGCTTTATTAAATTTTTATTTTCAAAGTGTCGCGACTAACTCTACTTCACCGGCCATGATCCAAGTCGTTCCTGGCTTAATTCGACATTTCACTATCTTACCAAAACATGTTGTTTATGTTATCCCATTTTAGACCTTTTAGTTACGCGAAACACTTCTTTCGGGCAACTGCCAACCACTTACAAATTCAAAAGACCCATAACATTCGCACTTAATAACATGCATTTTCAAATAATGCCTCAGATCCGTGATATACTCATGCTATTCATTTTCGCATGCTTTCAATATACAATCATTTACTATATCATATCATGCATTTTCTTGAATGCAACAATTCATTTCACAATCAATTCAAGGAGATTTAAGCATATTCATAACAATCCATTACACTCGCCAATGTCAAGCATTTCACCTTTGACCATTCGACCACAATTTCTGGCGGATTCCGTTTGATGAATCCCACCCTTATTATCATTCGGTAATGTGCTTATACATTTAACGATTTTATCTCCCATCATGGCGGATGCCGTTTGGTGCATCCCGACACGTGGTATCACTTATTCGGTTCTCCCATCATGACGGATGCAGTTTGGTGCATCCCGACATCGCAGTATCATCATTTATTCGATTCTCCCATCATGACGGATGCTGTTTGGTGCATCCCGACACGTGGTATCACTTATTCGGTTCTCCCATCATGACGGATGCCGTTTGGTGCATCCCACACGCAGATTACTTATTCTGCTTCTTCCCATCATACTCGATGTCATGGTGCATCCCGACACGTGGTATCACTTATTCGGTTCTCCCATCATGACGGATGCCGTTTGGTGCATCCCGACACGTGGTATCACTTAAATGCCATACGCCATCAAGACGGATGCCGATTGGTGCATCCCGCCAAGTGGGACATTTCAATGCCATACACCATCATGACGGATGCCGATCATGCATCCCGCCGGGCGGACATTGTACTTGTGCCTTCATGATCTGATGCCGATTTGTGCATCCCGTCAGCTAGTTTCATTTGATATACTTCACTAATTACATCTTATGATGGATTCCGGGCTAATGAATCTCCGCTTTGTCATCATTCATATTCATTCGATTTTCAAAATCACATTTCGCCTAATTTCACTTCTCGTGATTATCTTTCAAAGATATACTCAATCTATGTACTTATTTCATGCTCATTCATAAATTCATTTACGTATACTCATTCACGTATACTCATTCATACACTCATTCATAAATTCATTTACATATACTCATTCACGTATACTCATTCATACACTCATTCATAAATTCATTCATGTATACTCATTCATGTATACTCATTCATGTATACTCATTCATAAATTCATTTACATATAGTTATTCACGTATACTCATTCATACACTCATTCACATATTCATTCATGTATACTCATTCATAAATTCATTTACGCAGATTTATCCACGTAAGATACCATTCATACACTCATTCACATATTCATTCATGTATACTCATTCATGTATACTCATTCATAAATTCATTTAAGTATACTCATTCACGTATACTCATTCATACACTCATTCATAAATTCATTCATGTATACTCATTCATGTATACTCATTCATGAATTCATTTACGTATACTTATTCACGTATACTCATTCATACACTCATTCACATATTCATTCATGTATACTCATTCATGTATACTCATTCATATATTCCTATCATTTGTTATCATTTTCTGGTTATATGTGATAATAATCATATATCACTTATCCACATTGCAACATGACATATTGCCTTTCATGTTCACAATCATGTTTCACTGCTTTCATTTTCTATTTATAATCATTTTCATGTTTCATGAACACATCTTTACATTTTTCATTTTCTACATTTTCCTTGTTTCATGCCTATTATATGGCACTTCATATTCTTGTGAAGTATGATGTATGTGGAATCACACCTCTAGTCTATATTCTTATTCCTCTATGAATCTACTTTGGCCAGAAGTGGAATCAATCCAATCGATCATCCAAACTAAAGTTAAAAGCATTTTCATGCCAAAACTGGGGCCTGGCTTACCCGGATTACACTAGAACAGTCTGCATTACTAATTCTTTCCGGGATCTTAACTTCATGTTTGACTCTAGGTCATTGTATTTCTTTAAATATAAGGTGCTAAGGGTTCTATCTCAACTGAATCACCCACTGAGCACCGAAACTCCTTTTCAAGTTACGTCCAAACAACACGGACTACTCTATGTTCCCAAAGCTGGAACCAGAATTCGCTGCACACGTCCCACTTTGGAGTGAATTTTTAGGCCACTTAGGATCAGAATTTGGCCATGCCTATTCTTTAAGTTTGGTCTCCTTGAAGTCTATTTTACGAGCCACTTGAATCACTCAAATCGATAAGAAATGAGGAAGTTATGGCCAAAATACGAAACTCATTTAAACTCGAAAGTTATAATGTGCGCTGCACTCCAGATACATCTCTAATGTGTACCCCAGACACATTGGCCAAAAATGACCGTGAACACAAAGTGTACTGGTACATGTTCAAAGTGTGTACCAATACACATCACCCGGAATGCCTGCACGTGTGTCTTTCTCCCTTTTTTTACATATTTTGATACCCACATCAACCTTATACCTATAAACACCTCAGCCATTCCAAATTATCTATAACATCAATTTTACTTAATTCTTCTTTCTAATACTTCTCTTATTTCAAAAATCCTTCATGAATTACTCTCAAAACCCATTCTAATATGGGTTATGATCCATACATAACCCTAACATAAAGTTTAGTTAGGGTTTGTTCTAAACCCTAACTCATTTACTTGCCCTTGAGCTATGAATCCATCCTCAAAGAGAGGATTTCATGTGCTTCTTGTCATATTCAAGGTTTTACCAAGCTTACTTTTAAGAATTCTAGGGTTAGGAAGAAATCCTAACAAAAACCCTAGGTTTTGGAACAAACTAGTCAACTACCAAAGCATGGAAATTCATACAAAACTTTAGAATTCCATATAGTTCCATACAAATATCATAGAATCCATACCTTTGAATCCTTCTTGAACTCCTCCTCTTCTCTTCTTCTTCTCTTCCTCTTCCTCTTCTTCTTCTTCTCCCATTCTCCTCTCTTCATTCACGTTTTTGTGTTCTCCAAAATGAGACCAATTTGGTCTTAAATCCATGTTTTGCTAAGGCCATGTTTGGCCAAGTAAAAATCCATTTTTGCTTTAAGTTTTCATAATTGCATTTTGGTCCCCCATTTCTCTTCTATTTCTATTCCATCTTTTCTCTATTTGCCTTGAATCCCATAACTTCTTCTAAATTCTAGTTTGGCATATTATCTTTTGGCTTTATTAATTTTGTCCAAATGGAAATTGACCACTTTACCCTTGGTTCTAATTTATCAAAGTTTCTATTTATTTTTCCGAAATTATATTAGCTTATAATATACCCTAAACAAGTCCGAAAACTGCTAGGGTATATTTCGGGGTGTTACAAGTTCACCATTGATTTAATCCCAAGGACTGAGCCCATTTCCATTCCTCCTTATAGGATGGCTCCTGCAGAGTTGAGGGAGCTTAAGGCTTAATTGGAAGAGTTGTTGGGTAAGGGATTCATTTGGCTAAGCATATCTCCACAAGCTCCAGCCGTGGAAAAGAAAGACGTGAGTCTGAGGTCAGGTATAGATTACGCTGAACAGAGTTACCATCTGCAATCAGTATCCACTCCCTAGGATTGATGAGTTATTCGATCAGCTCCAGGGGTCTCAAGTGTACTCTAAGATAGATTTGAGGTCAAGGTATCATCGCCTGAGAGTGTAGGAGAGTGGGATGTTCCTAAGACTCCGCATTAGACACTTACTAGCATTATGATTTTCTGGTGATGCTGTTTGGTTTGACTAATGCCCCGATAGCGTTTATGGATTTGATGAATCGGGTATTCCAACCTTATTTGGATAGGTTCATCATAGTCTTTATTGATGATATCCTAGTGTATTCAAACTGAGAGCATTCGAGCACCTACGATTGTGTCGTGCACTTAAGGAGTGGCAAGCTGTATGCCAAATTGAGCAAGTGCCAGTTTTGGCTTGATAGGGTGACATTCCTAGGTCATGTGATCTCAATTGAGGGGGTGAGTGTGGATCCCCATAAATAGAAGCTTTGTACTGAAACATCCAAAGAATGTGTCGAGGTCGGCTTCCTTGCTTAATTGCATTACAGAAGTTTGTCGAGGTTCTTCAGATAGCAAATTCTACCAACTGTCGACAAGGAAAAATATCAAGTATGATTGGGTGCCTGCCTGCCAGTAGAGTTTTGAGGAGTTGAAGGGTAGATTGACTTCAGCCCCAATTCTAGCTTGCCCAATGGGAGATGGGCTCAGGGTTTACAATGACGCTTCCTGCAAGGCCTTGGTTGTGTTTTGATGCGTAATGACAGACGCAGATACCTCAGCACTAAAGAAGCATGAGGAGAATTACCCTAAACATGACTTAGAGCTTCCAGCAGTCGTGTTTGCACTGAAGATATGGAGGCATTACTTATATGGTGCTCGGTGATCTTACGTGATCATAAGAGTCTTCAAAAGATATTTTCACCTAAAAAAAGTTAAACCCGAGGAAAGAAGACGGCTCTCGAGTTGATTATGACTACGACTGTACTATTGAGTACCATCCAGGAAAAGCTAATGTCATAGCAGATGCCTTGAGTAAACGGCTAGAGAGTTCTTTGTCCCATATGAGATCAGGTTATCTTCCACTGTTGGTGGATCTGAGAAGTTTAGGGGTGATATTGGAGGCTGAGGATTCAGGAGCATTGTTAGCCACATTTCATGTTAGACCTCTCCTAGTGGGTCAGATTCAGGCAAGGCAGTTGCAGGATCCACAGATGATTAAGCTTAAGGAAGAGATAAAAAAGGGAAAGAAAGTAGAGTTTCAAATAAGAGATGATGGCATGATAGTGAAAGGGCAGAGAATGTGTGTGCTAGAGTATGGAGAGTTGAAGAGAGACATTATGGAAGAAGCACATTCATTTGCTTATGTTATGCATCCAGGTAGTACCAAGATGTACAGGACTTTGAAAGAACATTACTGGTGGAATGGGATGAAGAAAAAGATCGCAGGTTTCGTCTCTAGATGCCTAACCTGTTAACAGGTGAAGGTAGAGCATCAGAGGCCAGTGGGAAAGATACAGTTACTCCCTATTCTCGTATGGAAATGGGAGAAGATCACTATGGATTTTGTGACAGGTCTTCCATGGACTTAGAGGCAGTATGATGCTATATAGGTGATAGTTGATCGATTGACGGGGTCTGCTCATTTTCTGCCAGTTAATGTTGAGGATTCTCTAGAAAAGTTGGCTTAGTTGTATGTGGATGAGCTAGTGAGACTTCATGGGGTTCCAGTTTTGATAGCGTTTCTCGCATCGAGACCCCCGTGTTCACATCCGTGATTTGGGCCTAGTTTGCGTGCAAATTTTAGGTACTCGCCTTCATATTAGCACATCATTTCATCCTTAGACGGATGGCCAGTCAGAGAGGATCATTCAGATGTTAGAGGATACGCCCAGAGCCAGCGATGGAATCTCAAGGAAGCCGATACTGATTCGCATGGAGTTCGCCTACAACAACATCTATCAGCCAAGATGTAGATGACCTGCATTCGAGGCCCTCAGACAAGGTGAAATGTAGGACTCTAGTGTGCTGGGATGAGGTTGGTGAGAGGAGACTGGTAGGCCCTGAGTTAGTGTAGATCACTTCAGAGAAAGTGAAAGTTGTTCGTGATAACTTGAAGATAGCAAGAGATAGACAGAGAAGTTATGCGACAACCGTCAGACTCATAGCCGAGATCAGATCGGGTATTCCCCGAAGATTTCCTAGAAGGGTGTTTGAGATTTGGGAGGCGAGAGTCACCGAGATTTATAGGGCCTTATGAGATTGTGAGCAAGGTGGGTCCAATAGCTTACAGGTTGAAGTTACCCCCAGAGTTATCCAGGATTCATGACACCTTCCATGTGTCGATGTTAAGGAAATACATCCCAAATCCTTCACATGTGCTGAGAGAGCAGCTAAAGGAGAACCTGACTTATGAGGAAACACCTGTGCAGATTGTAGATTGCAAGGAATAGGTGTTGAGGAGTAAGGTGATTCCTTTAGTTAAAGTCCCGTGGAAGAATCATGAGAGAGAGGCAGCTACCTGGGAGTCGAGGCTTAGATGCGCCGTCAGTATCCTCAATTATTTTCTGATTGAGGTATTTTCCTTTCCTTTGAGTTTAGTTTGTTCATTTCGAGGACGAAATGTTCTAAAGGAGGGAGGATTTGTAACGCCCGTCCCGAGAGGGTGTACGGTACGCGGTAAACTTATGAATGATATGTGCACTAAGGGCTTCCTTATTTAGTTGAGTGCCATAGTAGTATTTTTGGAAGTTGTTTTTAAGGTTGAAATTGTAAAGTTTTCAAAGAATGGTGGCACTTTTGCAATTAAGGAAAGTAGAGGGGTGAAAGTACAAATCATGGAAACTTTAATTAGTTAAAGGATAATAATAATAAGAAATTATCACAATGGTTCAGGGAAGCCTAGAAAATTCTCTAGATCTCGGAAGACGAAACCTGGATTACATTAAGAATTTGTCTCAAATGTAGTGACTAGAAAAGTTTCACACCAGACAAATAAATATTTACAATCTTATGGGTGATAGTCACCGTTGATCATGACAAGGATTTTTAATAAAATCCTAAAGTCAGAAATAATTTGAGCCAATTCATTTAAAATAAATTGAACTGAAAAGAAATAAAAATTTTCGGGGCAGAAATGGACTCGAATAAGGCAATATAAGCTATGTATCCAAATAATAATAATAATAATAATTAAAAAAAAAGAGGATAAAATAAAAACGAAAAGTCAAAAGACACGGACGTGGGAGAGAGGGTGCAGAGAGAGATTTTTATATTTATTTTTTCTTATTTTCACTTCTCTCTTTAAGATCTAAAATCGGACCGTAGGTTTTCAATGGCTGGGCGCAGTTGATCCACGCAACAAGGGCTACGCGCAAGCACCCAAAACGAAGGTTCACACAAACCACAAGGTGGGGAATTATCCTACTTGTGTTATTTAACTAAATGGTCATTGAATGGCTCGATTTGCTTAGAGGACCGTGGAGAGGTCAGAATTTCAGTCTAAAATTTGACCAGTTTAGGAATTTTTAGGAATTTTTGGACTATTGACAGTCCTGCTGAATTTCAGGACTGCTACGGGTCGGCCAAATTTTTACTGCCAGACAAACAGACAGGAATTGTGAACTGCTGTGGGTAGTCCCGGACTATGTTAAGGTTTGGTTTTGATCCTGGGACTGATGTTTTCGGGTTATTGTGAGAAAAATAAATAATATGCTATTATGTGATAAATGAAAATTATATGTTGGGTAAAAGTGGAGGCGGAGAAATTGCAAAGTTGTGCTCAATTATTGTAACCGGAAAAGTGAGTGTTCTAAACTTTTTTTTCAATACTAGTGTATTGGTAATACATCATTTTACGATTTGTATGTTATGGTTTTAATTGTTAAACCATATTTTATTAAGCAAGTATGCTGCATGTTATGGTTTTAATTTGTTAAACCATATTTTAAAAGCTTATGATTTTGATTTATAAACCATATTTTATAAAGCAAGCAAGCAAGCAAAGGTGTTATGCGAATTGTTAAACCATATTTAAAGTTTATGGTTTTAATTTGTCAACCATTTTAAAATCAAGCAAGCAAAATTATATTTTATAAATCAGGCCTTAAGAAATCCCTAGTTTAAGCAAGCATTACCGGTCAGAGGTATTCTGTACGTGCACGGTGAAGTTAGGACATGATTGCATTGCATTTTAGATTTTCCTAGTCGGAAAACTTAGCTCATGCATTATGGTATTATTGTGAGAAATGACCGTGGCACGTATTAAGAGAAATAGGCTAGCATTAGCCATTTATGTGGTGATGAAGCATTCCACCATATTTATCGGAATAGGTGATGTGGACACGAGGCCTAATCGACACCCAAGAAAGACACAGGTTTCCGTGGTTTACTGTGCAGTATTTGGTGATGTGGACACGAGGTCCTTCCACCGGCACGGTAGAGACACAGGTTTCCTGTGTTTACTAGGGTACAATAAGTAAGAAAGGCCTCCAGTGGTTGATCTTTATTTTTATAAGCGTTTTACATACAGCTTTAAACGACCACTGATATGCAAGCAAACAGTTTATAAACTTTTATAACAAAGCAAGCAAGCAGTTTGTGAAAAGTTTTAGAAACTTTTAGAGCAAAGCAAGCAAGCATTTTATGAAATGTTTTAGAAACTTTTATAGCAAAGCAAGCAAGCAGTTTATAAAAGTTTTAGAAACTTTATATGTTAAGGAGCAAATGAGAGGAAAAGTTTTAGAAACTTTTATAGCAAAGCAAGTAAGGTTTTCTGAAAATGTTTTGTAAGAGATAGTTTTATAGTTTTGAGACATTTTCAGAAAAAGCAAGCATTTTATAAAGCATACACTCACTAAGCTCTTTTAGCTCATTATTTTCCTGGTTTTAAAAATTATTTTTCAGCATGCATACGCGAACGCTGGACATATCAACCTCCCACTACTAGTTATATGTGGCGTATTTACCCACTTTTGTATATATTTGTAAGAGTACTTTTGAACTTGTATTGTTAGTATATGTATGTATTATTAGTTTTGTTTTATGAAAACGTGATAAGCCTAAGGCTTTTTTGAAGAATTGTTGTTGGTTGCCATATTTTGGAAGTGTAAATTGTATTTATAGGTTTTGGGACATGTCCTATATGCAGCTATTATGCTGCTGAAATTTAATAAAATCACAAGTTTAGAAAAGAAAATTTTTTATATGGGTTTTCAGCAAGCAACACAGCTTAGCTTCACAGGATTCTTTAGTCGTTGGAAGAATCGGCTGGGGGTTTCTGTGGGGTTGTTGGCACATCGCCTACTAGTAGGGGTGGGGGTGTGTCAACCAGTTTTGAAAAGTTGAGCTCTTTGGAAATGGGTTAATGGTGGTATTCATTTTTATGCATAAGGTGGAAGAACACCTTAATTAGAATTCTTGAATTTATTTGATTGGTATTGTTCTTGAATTTATTTGTTCCTAGTACTAGTACCGTATACCCAAGCAAGGTCCTGTATCTTACTCTGATTTCCAGGAGGCCCTCTAAGTGACACAGAGATGGAGAATCCCAGAGGCTAGAGCTGTTCTTGTGGGGTATGGTAGACTATCACTAAGAGGTCTCAATGAACTCTGATGGGTTACTCAAACAGATCACCAACTTACTCTTAATTTGAGGATAGTTGAATGAAGTATCAGTTTAATCAATCAGAGGTTCCTTCTCTTTCTATTGAATTGATTATGATCTTGTGTTAGCAAGAATCTAATCAAGGAGATGGAAACTTAATGTAAATGAAGGATGAGGTGTCAATCAAATTGAGAATGCTTGCAATATCCTCGTTTATAAGTAAATTTCATTCCAAAGATATGGGTATGAAGTAATCGTAAAAGGAAAATACTTAAATCTTATAAAGAGGGTTGCGCAATCGATTAGGAATCATGTCTCAAAAATGAATATGAACCTTTAATCAATGAAAAGTATGGTTAAGGGAGAAATCCAAACTATACTACCATGCATCTTGACAAACTCAGTTTTCCAATTTAAGGCTGAGCTATGAATCGATAAGATGCAGAAATTGATTATCACTCATTGATCTATATTCAGTTTTGTCTCACTCAAGAATTCCTCAAACCATTTTTATTAAAATTATTTTCATGTATATTTAGGAATTGAATCTAGGACTAAAATTATTTTTAGGTCATCTCATCATCATAACAAAGATTGCAAATAGTAATGATCTTAAGTAGTCAGGGGTAGTTAGTCTTTTGATTTATCATCATCTTCAGGGAACGATATCTGGACTTTAAATATTTACTTTATTATTTGTAATGCACTGTGCACTTGCAAAAGAATCAAGACTAACTCAATTTTTATTGAATACATTTTACTAAAGGAGCTTAATTCACTCTTTCTCATCTACACAAGCATTCGTAACAAGTTTTAAAGCCGTTTGTTCGGGGACTAAATAGTTCTTAAGTGGCAAGTACCAGAAATTTGGCATATATAGCTATCATCATACAGTTTGGTTTGTTACAAGTTTTGGCACTGTTGCCGAGGATTAGCTAATAGTCCTTTGGTAATAATGTTATTAATTTGTGTTTATATATAAAAATGTCTTAACAAGTTTTTGTTGTCGTTGGCTGGGGATAGATTGATGATTTTAAAGATCAATATTCTAAACAAAAAGGGATTTACTAATTTGGACATTTTTCTTTATTATTATAAATTTCAGAAAATCACAAAAACAGTTTTAATGGCAATAGTTGAAGAAGTTATTGAAAATTTTCTATGAGCTTAAATAGAGATAACAGTATCCCGCATAATTCATTTGATCTTAGTGTGTTTCTATTTCAAGAAGATTTTAAATGCATAGAAAACTGCATGCATTTATTACTCTAGATATTGAAATAGAGAGAACATTGAAGAATTGGAGGCAGATCACAAGTGCAGAATCTAGAAGTATGGCAAATCAAAGAGAAAGACTGCATCATTCTAGTTAAGAAGTTAAGAAGTAGAAAGACACGAGGCCTAATACTATGGAGGAATTTTGGAGGCTACATTCAAGAGGAGATCATTGTGAGACAATCCTAGTTGAAGCCAACAATTTTGAGCCGAAGCCAAAGATTGACATTATGGCACAAGAAGACTCGCTTCACTGGTCATCCCTCTGAAGATCCCAATGAGCGTATGGGAAGATTCATGAGGATGGCTAACACAATCAAGTTGAATGGGGTGAGACCAAAAGTAATCAAGCTTCAGCTCTTCCCTTTTTCACTGAGAGATGTGGCAGCAACTTGGTTTGACTCATTGCTAGTGGGATCAGTGAACAGCTGGGAAGAGTTAGTGGAGGCCTATATGAACAGATTTTTCCTCTAGCTCTAACTTTAGAGAGAAGAGGAGAAATAATTGTCTTCAAGCAGAGGGAAGATGAGAGTCTCTACAATGCATGGGAGAGATGCAAGAGACTGTTAAAAGGATTCCCTATGCATGGAATAGATTTGACCACTCAGATGGATATATTCTATCATGCTATGAATTATGCCTCTAAGGGTATAATTGATGCATCCTGATGTGGGGATTTTAAGAGAAGAAGTACAGAGGAGGCAAGGCAATTGATTGAAGACCTTGCCAAATGCAATTACAAGGCTCCATTTGAAACTTCAGGGAGCAGCAATAGACTGAAGGGAAGTGGTTTGATTAAGTTGAACCGAATGACTACCATAGAAGCAAAGCTGGATACAGTTATTAGGGTTAGAAAAGGACTCAATCATTTGAAGATCAGATGCTGTATTTTATGTCAAAAAATAAGAGAATTCTGAGCATGAGACAAGATTTTCTGAATTGGAAAATTTCCAACCAAACACAACTGTGTTTCAGATAAATACTAATGCTTCATTGAGGAACTTGGAAACTAAAGTGGGGCAGCTAGCCCTTTCCTTGCAGAACCAATCAAAGAATGCATTTCCCAATAGTACAGAAATAAATCCAAAAGATTTCACACCTACTTCATTGAGAGGTGATAATGAATTGCAAGGAAACAAGAAGATGTAGGATGAAACAGACATTAGAAAGAAATTGAGGAAGAACAGCTTAGACTAAAGGAGCATATAAGAAGATGTTGAAAATGAAGAATTTATCATAAATGTATAAGGTAAAGACAGAAAACTGAGTAGCTTTTTGGGAGGCATCCCAAGTGGAAATTTAAAATTTTAATGTTGTTAGATTTTGTGTGTTTGATTTTCCAATTTTAATTTTGATAGAAGTTTTATATTTTTTTTAGTGGTTGTTGATTTTTTTAGGACAATGAAGCTATATTAAAAATGAATTTTATCATGAAGGACACTGTCTCAAACCGAACATGGGAGAGCCATTTTCCTCAATTTGGTTTAATGGGATGATGGCAATTGAAGCTCGGGGGAATTTGATTTTATTTTAGTTATCCCTAAGATCACCCATGCTATTTTCTTGAATAAAGAAATGAAATGTTATTGTTCATATACTTGAATTGAGGGTCTTTTGATGAGCCAACAGCCTTCACAAGTATGTTCAGATGGGTATGAGTGGATACACCTTGTTTTGAAAGTATCTTGAGTGAAAACTGAGAGAGAGGCAATTCTAAAATTAAAGTTCAATGTTGCGACATAAATAATTTTGGACTCAATTTGAAAAGGAACGTTTATGTCGCGACACATATTTTCATTGTCGCAACATAGATTCAAAATAGCACTAAAAAGAATGTCGCAACATTTCTTGCAATGTCGCGACATTTGACTAACCTTGTACACAAGTGATTGCAAAACTTTGTTGTGACATTTAATGAAGGCACAACAAACAGTTGGATTATAAATAATTTTTTTTTGAAAACTGGAAGACCACCTTTCTCATAAACCATCAAACCTCTCAGCTTCCTTAATCCAATCTCTCTCATATTTCCTCCTGAAACCCTAGAGTTCCAAAACCCTAACCTAACCATGTCTGAGCCGATGCACCTTATTCCAAATCTGAACGAGATGATGGATGCATACACTGAAGTAGAGGAAGAGATCGTTCAAGAAACTCAATCAAGGGAAATGCAAGATGAAGAAAGAACTGAAGGACAGAGAGCTTCAGCAACTGTGAGAAGAATCAAGAAAAGAAGAGAGCAGTTAAGTAAGAAGCTTGATCTGGGGACAAAGCAAAGAACTCCTATGGAGAAGAGTTTGAATATGAGCTTCATTGTTGGAAAAGGATTCAAAGCTTATCTCCCGCTGTTAAATGCTTGGAGAAGAGAGGATGGCAATCATCGGGCGAGCACAAAGAACTCAAGAAGGCGTTGGTGAAAGAATTTTATAATACAGGAAGAGGAAGGAAAGAAAGTGTATGTCAGAGGACAATGGATAGACTTCAGCAAAGAGAAGATAAATACATTGTTCAATTTGAAGGTGTAGAAAGATGGTTCAAAGTTCAAGAAACTACTAAAGGAGCTAGAGTATCAAAAGATAGTAGACCTACTTATAACCAAGGATGAAAATATTTGCCGACGGATATATCTTATTTTGGATTTTACTTGATATATCGGAAATATTCCAAGGATATTTTTACATGAATATTGAT
This sequence comes from Tetrastigma voinierianum, assembly GCA_016808115.1. Lineage (NCBI taxonomy): Eukaryota > Viridiplantae > Streptophyta > Magnoliopsida > Vitales > Vitaceae > Tetrastigma > Tetrastigma voinierianum. Next base: position 212,153 of record JAEQBH010004704.1, on the reverse strand, counting down.
ATATTGGAAATTAAACTGTTGTTATCAATCCATAACCGTTGGATCAAGTCAGGATTTCAAATTTGGCCATATAAATATATTTCCGATATATCCCGATATATCTTGATATATCTCGGATATTTTATCAAAAAATTAAACTAACGCACGCGTGTGCCACAGACCTGATATTTTCACGATATATCGGTGATATATCGTCGTCGATATCGTTTAACATCAATGATATATTCCGATATATCTGAGATATCGATGGATATATCGGATATTTTCATCCTTGCTTATAACCGGGAAGGGAAAATCGAAGGGGAAAAAGAAAACCTTATACAAATCCATTGCTAGAGGAGACTTAACTGAAGAGGCTAAGGTATGGTTCTATTTCATCAGCTATGCCCTTTTGCCATCGAAGCACCTCAGCACAGTGAGAAGGGATGAAGTAATCCTCCTCTATGCATTGCTGAAGGGGTACAAAATGAATGTGGGGAAAATAATTGAAAAATCTATCTTAAGCTACTTTAGAAGCAATTGCAAGGGATTGATTCCACACCCAACAACAATAACCAGCCTTTTCCTTCTTGGGGGAGTTGAGGCAGAATGGGAAAAAGTAGAAACATATCCTAGGGCATCCCCTCTGACCTTGACAAGAGTGACTAAAGGTCCTAAGAACAGAGGAAATGGGAAAGAGAAAGAGGTGGGAATGTTATGCAAATGAAAAGTGCAATGAGCCAAAGACAATGGGAAAGTCCACCTCAAGGACAACAAGATTTTGCGGTGAGCCAAAGTCCCAAGAAATGCATCCCAGACCGAGAAACCCATCAGAACAGGTCGAAGGTTCAGGCACCAATGTAATAATGCAGAACTGATGGAGATGCTGAAGTCCATGAAATAGGAGATGAAAGAAAGGGATGATCAGCTGAAGCTCCGACTACAACTTAGGGATGAGTATAATAGGCACAGCTCAGAAGAAGGGATTAGAATCTGGAGGATGCATTGAAGCAAAGAGATAAAGAATGGAGAGTTGAATTGGAAAAATGGGGACCAGAACCGGGTTGATTGGGCTCCGCACACCGCAAACGTAGTTTTCGCTAATGACCTATGAGCAAGTCAATAAAGCAGTAACACCTCGAATCATTGGCTAAAAAGGCGAGAACTCCACAGAAGCACGCAAAGATCTTAGGACTGGCTATGAAGACAAGCCTCAACAAGAAAAAGGTGCCATTGCCACAAATCAAAATTTGGGATATGTACTCCACACAAGAGTCCTCACAACAAAACCCCAATACCATTCTCTAACCCATATCCATATGAAGAAGAACCTTCTAAATCTTGAAAAGCACCAACCTAAAAGAAAACCCCTAGTGAAATAAGAAAAAAGGAACTAACCTCAGTAGAGGAGGTTGAAGAATACTTAAGAATGGAAGCTACCAAGGAAAAGGCTGCAAGGAGTAAAAAATGAAAATTGTCCTACTCTTCTATATCTTCTCCCTCTTTGTACCTAAAGTCCACCTTTGATAAATTCAATAAAATAAAAAATTCTTTGCAAGCTTGGTGTTCAATTATGTTTGATTTTTCTCATTAGTTTGTTTGTTTTGTCTAATTTTTCTTTCCTTCATGTTTAATAGTTAGAAAATTTTAACTTGTGGTAAATGAATTAGTTGAATAATTAAGAAACTAGTTACTTGGATCTAAGTGTCAAACTGCTGCAACATGTTTGGTTTATTGGAATTGATTAAAGAATGAAATCAGGGAAGGTGTTGGATTGTTTGAGCTGGCACTGATTAAAGGAACCTCTGGACCCGGTTAAACAACACAACAACAAATCTCATAACCAAACAAAACTGACAGATGCATCGGGTAGGACAAAATGAATGGAATTGAAGGTTGTAAGGTTACAACCGACCGCTGAACTTCAAGAAAGGCGAAGACTTTTAATAAATTGATGGAAACGATAAGACTTATAATTATGTTGCAAACAATTTAGTTATAAAAATCCCGATAAACTCTACACATGGTCAAAAAAATGACTCAAACAAATTAAAGCAGTGATTAGAACATCTTCTGGGATCCGTCACAGTAATCTCACCAATGTCCTAGAACTTGTTGGATTATTAATCAAGGTAAAATCCTAGGCAATACCACTAGCAGAAAATGATTTAGGCCATCCTTGGAAGTTCGAGCCTTTCAAACCTACCTTATGATATGCATAAGCATATACACTAGTTCCCTATTTGAGCCTATAGCCAATCTCATCACCAACCAGCAAATGAGAAGCCCAATTCCTTCCTTAAACATAATTCTATAGTAAAGAACCCTTATTTGCCCAAATGATTAGACAAAATACATCAATGATGCAAGGTGACAAGTTTAGGGAATATTATTTCCAAGTTGTCGAGAAGGATAAAAAAGGGTTGTGAAGGAAAATGCGTAGAGATAAGAAAGATGAAGAGGAATTATGAAAGAAGTCGTGGAAAAGAAAAACATCAAGGGAGGAATGAGTTTGGTCTTGTACCTTCTTCCTCGAACAATTAAGTCCTTAGGGGTGTCTAACACTTAGCACCCTAACGCCAACTGCAGGAGTTACTGACCCAAAGTTCGTTAAGGGAGGTAGAAAGCTTAAAAAGACAAAACATTGCACCATTCCCTCAAACTTGGTGAGAAATGAAAGCTTCTCAAATAAGGGAGAGAAGTTATCTTTTATGTGTAGACAATGAAAAAGAGAAAAAGATACCACAATGAAGAATATGCATAAAGGTGCACAAACCTGGTAGGAAGGTTAGAAACTTACAATCAAGAGAAATCAAGGATATATCAATAAGGCAAGAGTGTAAGTTGTTAGTGAAATTTGGGTGAAATTGAGCCTAAATTGTCCAGTTATCTATCTAATTACCTGCCACATTGTGCCTAAAAGACCTATTTGATCCTGAAAGTGGTATTATGACTACATTAGTGGAGAGTATTATGATCAACAAGCATGTGGGACTTTAAAAATGAAAGAGAGTATGCCAATAGAGTATTATCCAAGAAGATTAACTAATCTGCTAAAAGAAAAGAGGAAAGACCAGCACACACACAAATTAGGATTTAATGTTTAAATTGTTTACACCATATGAATTATTTGTTGGTTCAGTGAACTTAATTGAAAATCTTCTTGAATCTATGATTGGAAACATATTTAAAAGTAATTTTACAACTGACTTATGTTTCCTACCCAATTGAGCTTTAAACAGAAAAATGTCCTTAAAAATCAAAGCTAAATTGTTTGAGGACAAACAAAATTTTCTTTTCTTTGCTTGAGGACAAACATAACTTTAAGTTTGGGGGAATTTGATGAGTCTTAAACTCATCTATTTTTAATCCATTTTTCTGGCATGTTTTTAACAGTTTCAACTCTATTTGTATGCCAAATTATGGAACATTCACCAACTTTGTGTTTTGTAGGTGTTAATTGAAAAATGAGAGAAAACAAGGTAAAAGAAGGAAATGGAAATCAAGAAGAAATTTTGTCGCGACATAGTTTTTATATGTCGCGACACAATTTCAAGTAGACAAAAAGAACTATGTCACAGCCAGCAACTAAATGTCGCAACAAAGCTCAGGTAGAACTCAAGGATGAAAGAGCAGCTTTGTTGTGACAAAAAGTTTTTTTTTTCTGTTGCGACATTATTGAAGAAGATTATGAAGAAAAGTGTCACAACAGTCCTTAACTTTGTCGCGACAATGATCAAGGCGCAGAGCAGCTGAGTCAGGTCACGACAATATTTCTCCGTCAGTAACATAAAAGTCAAGACTAATAGAAGAACTTTGTCATGACAAAAGACAATTCTGTCATGAAAGAAAATGCAAGGACTGAAACACAAGTCAACCGAGACAAGTGTTTTTATGTTGCAACAAAGTTTTCTGAACCAAGCTAGCTCGGGTGAGGAATTTCTTGCTGAATAAAGAAAAATTACGTCAAGAACATAACATTCAGAATTCACAACTAAGAGCAACAAAATCTTTGTCGCGACAAAACAAAACATGAAGGGGGTGAATTATCTGTCGCGATAAGGAGCTAAAGAGAAAACAAGAGGAGGCGACAAAGAAATTCATGTCGCTGATAAGAAGAATCAAGGCGTAATTCTATCGCGATAAAGAAATTTTTTTTGTCATGATAATAAAAGCTAAGAAGAAGATAGAATTGGTCAGCGATTAATAAAATTAGGTCACGACAAAAATTGAAAAAGAACTGAGATTGGCCAAGGAAATATGTGTTGCAACAAATATTTCTATGTCGCAACACACAGCTTAGCAAGCGACATGGAATTTGAAAAGAAAAGTTTGTTGCGACTAAGGAGTTTCCTGTAGTGACAGAAATTGCTAAGGACTCAAAGAAATTGCTATGACAAAGAAAAACTCTATTGCGAGCAGAGTTGATATCAGAAAGAGCTGTTTAGTTAATCATAAATTATACATGATGACTCTAGAATGTGAAGATGCTGAGAATTAGATGCATTTTATGTCGCAAACAATACATTCCGGTTTCGACAAGAACAAGACTACTACACCAAAATTATGTCACGACATTGACGTCCGTCGCAAAATTCAAGAATGAGTTTAGGAGAATGTGCCGCAATGTAAGACCGTGCTACAACAGAGGCCAGCAACAAAGACTGAAAACTCTGTCGCGACATAACTTTCTATGTCATGACATAGCTGACCACCTCAGCTAGGAATTCTCGGGGATCCACAACGCAATTAACGGCGCGTCTAACATTGGGAAGTCTATAAATAGACACATCTAGGGCATCGTACAGCATCTTCGCAACCCGTGATCGCTTCTGTAGTTGAAGACTCTTGCATATTTTATTTTTTCTGTTTTCTTTTATTTTTTCTTTTTAGTGTAGTTAGTTTCAGAGAGTTTGAATGTAGATTTTAAAATGGTATTCTTTTAGATTTTCGACTAGGTATTGAACTGAAGTGCAGCTTTGAGCTAGAATTTGTTTATAAAATCATCTTTCTCATTACTGTTTGAGTTCAAATGGAGGATGGAAGGTTTCTGGAGTAACGTTCATGATTTTAGTGAATTTTCCTAATCAGTTAGTCACTGATATGAGTGAACCAGTTTTGAAAAGTTGATCTCTCTAAAAATGGGTAAATGATGAAATTTATTTTTATGCATAAGATGGAAGAACGCCTTAATTAGAATTCTTGAATTTATTTGATTGGTATTGTTCTTGAATTTATTTGTTCCCAGTACTAGTACCATATACCCAAGTAAGGTCCTGTATCTTACTTTGATTTCCAAGAGGCCCTTTGAGTGACATAGAGATGTGGAGAATCCCGAGAGTATGTACGTTTTCGGGTATGGTAGACTAATACTAAGGAACCAATGAACTCTGATGGATTACTCAAATAGATCACCAACTTACTCGTAATTTGAGGATAGTTGAATGAAGTATCAGTTTAATCAACAAAGGTTTCTTCTCTTTCTACTGAATTGATTCTGATCCCGTGTTAGTAAGAATCTAATCAAGGAGATGGAAATTTTCATCAGAAATGAAGGATGAGGTGTCAATCAAATTGGAGAATGCTTGCAATATCCTGTCTATGGTGGTAAGAATTCTCCATTCCTAAGATATGGGTATGAAGTACTGAAAAGGAAAAATACTTAAATCTTATAAAGAGGGTTACAAATTACAAGTAACTGATTAGAATCATGTCTCAAAAATAAATATGAACCTTTAATCAATGAAAAGTATGGTTAAGTGAGAAATCCAAACTTATACTATCATGCATCTTGACAAACTCGCTTCCAATTCTATAGTCGAAGCTATGAATCAAGATGCAAAAATTCGATTATCACTCATTGATCTATATCTCGCTTTTGTCTCACTCAAGAATTCCCAAACCATTTTTATTAAAAATTATTTTCATGTATATTAAGGTCTGAATCTAGACTAAAATTATTTTTACTATCTCATCATCATAACAGTAGATTTCAAATAGTAACGACCTTGGAGTAGTTAGTAGTTAGTCTTTGATTTATCATCATCTCTGTGGGAACGATATTCGACTTTAAATATCCACTTTTATTACTCAGATTTACCTATGCACTACAAAGCATCAAGACCAACTCAATTTTTATTGAATGCATTTTACTAAAGGAGCTAATCACTCTTTTCATCTACGCAAGCATCTGTGTAACAAGTTTTTGGCGTCGCTGCCGGGGACTGAATAGTTCTTAAGTGGTAGTACCAAAAATTTGGCATATACAGCTAGCATCATATAGTTTGGTATGTTACAAGTTTTTGGCGCCGTTGTTGGGGATTAGTTAATAGTCCTTTGGTAATAGTGTTATTAATTTGTGTTTATATTGAAAAAGGTCTTAACAACAAGTTATTGCTTCAACCAACTTGGATACATAATCCATAGTTAGGAGAATGTATATATTTTCAAATGAAGGTGGGAAAGGTCCCTTGAAGTTTGTACCCCATACATAAAAAAATTTGCACCACTAAAATACCTTGTAGAGGCATCTCAATTCTTCTGTTTATATTGCCCATTCTCTAACATCTGTCGCAATGCTTCACCCATTCAGAATAGTCTTTGAATAGAGTTGGCCAATAAAAACTTGATTGGAGAATTTTCTGGGTTGTTCTATCCCCTGCAAAGTGTCCTATATACGGTGATGCATGACATTTATATACAAGTTCACCCTTGCTCACTGGGTACATCTTCGATGATCTAATATGCCCTCTTCTAAACAGCAATGGGTCATCCCAAATATAGAATCTAGCATATGTTCTTAACTTCCTTTTATGTCGATATATTTCAGCCTAGTGGCATAACACCACATGCTAGGTAATTACCATGTTAGCATACCAAGATACTTGAATTATTACTGAAAGGTTAGGGGAAATTTTCTTTACTTTGATCTCTCCTTCCTCTTTAGTAGGCTTCTCTATTCTAGATAAGGCCATCACATGTCATTGCCCTTTTGATACGAACCCCGTCAACTTATGAGGAGACCCGTGATCTGGATTAGCCCGGGCGAACCGCTCTGGGCAGATTCGCTTTGACGGAAGACCTCGAACGCTGTTTATGTAGAAGCAAGAACCTTGGTATGTGAGGATGTCACAATCAGTAAGGGAGATCTGATTGATAAGTCTTGATGAACGCCACAGAATAACCGATAAGTTCAACCAAAGAGAAATTTAAATGCTCAATTTTATAAATGCTTAAAACTTATAGAATGTAGGGATAACAAGCCATTAAATAGCCAAAAATATGAAGAATAGAAACTAAATATTCGGCCACAAGGAAAGTAAATATTTGGCCAAAAACAAGAAAGGAAACTAACATACTTTTTTCCTAAAGTAACACACTAAATAACGGAAACTAGATAATTTTAGGATAAGGCTCGAGAATCAAATCAACCGCATTTAGAATAAATCAACAAAGAAATCAGAACAAATCAAGACCAAATAAGTCTAAAATAGCAAAGAAATCAGAACAAATCAGAACCAAATCAGCTCTAAAATAGCAGCAAATCAACACCAAATCTGAAGTAAATCTTTTCTAACAAAAGAAATAGCAACTCCTATTTGACTAGCAAAATACAAACTTAAATTCGCAAAGCAAATCTCTACTTTCGACTGAGAATAAATCTTTCTAAAATCAAATAACTCCAAATCAAAATAATAATAAACTCAAAACACTTGGAAATGGAAATATATTAGGTGTCTCCAAGGTTTCACAGCCTCCCGAATCTGAATTTTCCATAATTAAGATTGAATTCCCAATATTTGTTGTAGAAGCTGGTATCACGGATCCTTTGTGTTTTGATTCTCATCACCTTTTTATCTTTGATCTCCAAGTCAAATTCTTGCAACAATAGCACCCATCTAACCAGTCTTGGTTTTGCATCTTTCTTTGCTATGAGATACTTGATTATTAAATGATTAATGTGTATGATGACATGGGATCCCAATATGTATGGCATGAACTTCTCACAAGCAAAGACCATTGCCAGCATTTCCTTCTCAGTTGTTGAATAATTTTCTTGAGCTTCATTGAAGGTCATACTAGCGTAATGGATGGCTTTGAATATCTTCTCTTTTCTCTACCCCAAAATCTCTCTCATTGCATAATCAATAGCATCACACATAATTTCAAATTCTTTGCTCCTGTCTGGTGTAACCATGTATGACCAATTTAACCTTGATTTCCTCAAATGCAGAACTACATGCTTCATCAAATTCAAACTTTGCATCCTTCTCCAGCAGTCTGCACAATGGTCTTGCAATTTTTGAGAAGTCCTGCAAGAACCTTCTGTAAAATCTTGCATGACTAAGAGAACTCTTTATTCCCTTCACTGTAGTTGGTGGAATAAGTTTTTTAATCAAAGAAATCTTGGCTTAGTTAATTTCCAAGCTTGCTGCAGAAATTTCATGCCCTAAAACTATGCCTTCAATCACCATAAAATGGCACTTCTCCTAGTTTAAGGCTAGGTTCTTATCCTTGCACCTTTTAAGTACAATTTCCAAATTTTCCAAGCAACTCTCAAATCTTGACCCATACATAAAGAAATCATCCATAAAAATTTCCATTACCTCCTTCACTAAATCTAAGAAGATGGACATCATACATCTTTGGAAGGTAGCAGGTGCATTACACAGTCCAAATGGCATTCTTCTAAAAGTATAGGTGCCATAGGGACATGTAAATGTGGTCTTCTCTTGAACCCCTGGTGCTATGGCTATCTGGTTGTAACCAAAATAACCATCCAGAAAACAATAGCATGGATGTCTTGCTAGCTTGTCCAACGTCTGATCAATAAATGGAAAAGGATAGTAATCCTTCCTGGTGGTAGTGTTCAACTTCCTGTAATCAATCCAGACTCTCCATCCAGTTACAGTCCTTGTAGGAATAAGTTCCTTATTTTCATTTCTGACTACTGTCATTCCTTTTTTTTTTTTTGGTACTAGATGGACTGGGCTTACCCAAGGACTATACGATATTGCATATATAAAGCCTGGATTTAGCCATTTAAGAACTTCTTTCTTCACTACCTCTTTCATGACTAGATTCAGCCTCCTCTGATGGTCAATTGAAGTCTTTGCATTCTCCTCCATAAGGATTTTATGCATGCAAACTGATGGGCTAATCTTATTAAGATCTTCTACTGACCATGCAATAGCTTCTTGATGTTTTCTCATAATTTTCATCACTTTATGCTTTTTCTTTGTAGTCAAGCAGCTGCCAATATTACAGATTTAGATATTTCTTCACTAAGGAATGCATACTTCAGGTGCTTTGGCAACTCTTTTAGGACAAGACCTTAAGAGCTCTTTTCTTCCACCTGGAGTTTTTCCTCATGTTTTAGACTTTCTGTGCTTCTTTCATTTATGCTCAACACAGTTGCAATAAGTTCTTTCTTCTCAAAATCATCAATATAGAATGAAGAAGAGATGTAGTCATCAATTGAGTTATCTTTCATTAAATCATAAATCTGCTCTTTACAACCAGGAATTACTTTGTCAATTCTTATACATTTATATTGTTCAACATAATGTTGCTTTAAACATTGATTAAGATTAAAACATTGCTTTAAATATTGTTCAACATAATCTGCTCTTATACATTTACCTTTCTTCACATAAGTAAAAGTTGCCCCTTTAGATACAAATGGTTTTCCAAGCAGTAGTGGAATCTGCTTGTCCTCCTCTATATCAATAACAACAAAGTCAACTGGAAAAATAAACTCTCCCACCTTGACCAACACATCTTCCAAGATGCCTTCAGGTTGAGCTATGGACCTGTTTTCCATTTGTAGGGACATTGTAGTGGGAGTTAACTCGCCCAAACTTAGCCTTTCCACCACTGAAAAAGGCATCATATTGATACTCCTTAGATCTTGCATTTTTTGAAGCATGTTCTTTGATATAGTATCACAGCTTTGGTCGACAGCTTACCACTCCCCCTTCATCAAACTTCCTATTTTTCCTGATAATTTTCTTCAAAAACTTTGCATAGTGTGACATGTGATCTAATCCCTCAAATAAAGGGATGTTGATCTCTAGTTTCTTGAATATATTAAGGAACCTTGCATACTGACTATCCAGCTTGGACTGCTGCAATCTTTAAGGGAATAGGACTGGAGCCTGATAGACTCTTACTTCCTCCTCTTTGGCCACTTCATCATATGCTCACTCTTATCTGATAACATTGTTCTGTTTTGCTTTTTCACACAGCCCACTGAATTTTGATATGCTTAGTTTCAAATTTCATTTTCTTCTTCTATGTTCTCTTTCGGCAACTCTTTCCACTCTTCAAAGTAATAGCCATGTAGTCTTTAGGATTTTTCTTGGTGTCACCAGAGAAAGAGTGCCTAGAATGATTCTTCATAGCCAAGGCCAGTTGCCCTACTTGAGTCTCGAGATTTTTCAGAGAAGCATTTGTGTTGGCCTGAAACACAATTGTGTTTGCCTAGAACACTACAAGCTTAGCAAATTTTTGCTTATGCGGGTTCAAAATTCTCTTGCTCTCAGACATGTAAGTTAACATTTGATCATCAAAGGATTGGGATATCCTTTGTCCTTGATTGTCTACCCTCTGATTGCCTTGTTGCTGTCCTTAGAAACTAGGTGGAGCATAATTCTGTTGGAAATTCTACACTGGTCATGGACCCTGTTGCATTCCACCTTCATAAGAGAAGTCCTCATGGTTCCTCAAGGCTGGTGTGTAGTGGGTTGGAAGGTTGTTGTTTGACTTGAAGTTGTAGCTTCCATTCCCATTAACAAACTGAGATTCCTCAACCTGATAGGGACCTTCATGAGCAAGTTCCTCATTAGTAGAACATTTCAGCCCAACACTTTCCACTACTCCTACTTCATTACAAGAATGACCTATTCTTTCCAAGTTGTTCATCCTTTTCATGATTGTATCTAGCTTCCCTGAAGCTTCAGATGAAGCAATGTAGTTGCTCTTTGCTAGTTCCTCTATTAGCTGAGTAGCTTCTGCAACACTTTTCCTCCTGAATGCACATTAAGAGGTTGTATCCATAGTTCATTTCGAAGTGTAATTCATAGCATAGTAGAATATGTCCATCTGAGCCATCTGCTAAATCCATGCATTGGACACCTTCTCAGCAACTACTTGTGTGTCTCCTAAGCATTATACAAAGACTCCTCTTCTTTCTGCTTGAAGGCTATAATTTCCCCTCTCATCTCTGAAGTAAGGGTAGGAGGGAAGAATCTACTCAAATATGCTTCCACCAACTCCTCCTAATTGCTCACTGATCCATATGGTAGGGACTCAAACCAACTAGCTGCAATGCCCCTTAGAGAAAAGGGAAACAAATGCAATTTGATCACATTTGTCAACCCCATTCAGCTTTACAGTGTTGGACATCCTCAAGAATCTGCCTAGGTGCTCAATTGAATCTTCACTGGGATGTCTAGTGAATTGATGTTGCTAAACCATAGTAATGAGGGCAGGCTTCAATTCAAAGTTGTTGGCCTCTATAGCTGGTTGCCTCACGGCTGAATATTCTTCTCTGATGATTGGCCTCCAAAAGTCCTCCATTGTCCTTTGTCTCTGCTGAGGTCTATCAGCTGTAACAACTGGTATATTCTGATTAGCTTCTCCTTGATCTTCTAAGAATGATGCTTCTGCTACTCTTTTTCTTTCTTGAGATTTCTGATTGTCTTCTCTAGCTCAATGTCTAGTGGCAATAACCAGTTCTTCTATGCATGTAAGAATCACTTGAAATTATGGCACACTAACATCAAAGTAAGTTCACTAGATAGACTTTGACTATAATCAATTTAGCATAAAAGAAAGACATGCACTGAATCCATTTCTTCATTTAAAACTATTGTTGTATTTTTCTAAAAATTCTTGAATAAAAGATAAAAATGTCCAAATTAGAAATTTTCTTTTTGGTTGGAATATTGATCTTTAAACTCTGCATCATTCTCCTGCAATGGTGCCAAAAACTTATAAAGACCAATTATGAAACCAAGTTTCTAACACGGCTACCAAGGACTAGTTTGATCCCTGCTAATAGTGCCACAAACTTGTAAAGACCATTTTTGTCTAAAGACTAAATTATTGACACTACTACCAAAGACTTATTCAATCCCTGGCAATAATGCCAAAAACTTGTTGAGACCAAAATATGTAAAAATTGTTTTCTACTGTTTGAATATAATACTATGTTTAAAATTCAGTATGGTCTAAATCACTACAAGTGCACAGGTCATACAAGTAATAAATTGGATTATAAGTCTAGATATCATTCCCACAAGAATTGATGAGAAAATCTAAAGATCAATTATCCTTACTACTCAAGATAATCACTATTTGAACCTCTAACTGGAAGTTGAACTATCTAAAAAATTTGAATGAAAGAATTTTTGTCAAATGTTCTTTAAAGAAAAAGAAATCTAATCTAATAGAATTAGAGATTTCACTCAGTATAAATAACATTGGGAATGGAACAGTATTCTGACTATCAATTTGCATTGTTCCCACATATAGTACCGTTACAGACATGAATCTTGGATTTGTCCAAGAGCAAAATAGTACAACCTTGGAATACCTCCTAACACTACACATTTCACTATTTAGCATACCATATTCCTAAACCAGATCAATGGGTCTAAATAGCTACTTTTAGGATTTGATCATCTTTAAGATTTTGTTGTTTTCTCAAACCAGTGCCTCACAACCATTTCTTAGAACTGAAAACTTCTTGTTCCCATAGATAGGGTAACACAAGCCTTTTCCAATGCAATTGGTACCCTAGCTATCAATTCAAATAAAATAGTCTATCTCCTTGATTAGAATCTTAGCTAACACGGGATCAAGATTATTCTCAACAACTCGAGAGATGAACCTTTAAGGATTAAATCGATACATCATCAAATGTCTTTAGACTCTCAGAACACACTTCAGGCTGCCACCGGAAGCGGAAACTCAAGTCAAAGATTAGAACGTCATCTATGACGCACATGAGTTACACTTAGAGTACATTAGCTCCAAGGATATCATCCAATTTACCCCTAAGTCATTGCTCTTGCTCTCAGGTAGTCTATCTTTGTGTCACTCAGAGGGATCTTGGAAATCAGAGCACAGATACAACTCTTTCTAGGTATAAAACACTGATATTCAAAACAGCTCATTACAAGAGCCGTACCAATTAGATCAATCCATTTTTCATACCCAAAACATCATTTAATACTACAAACAATCATCAAAACACCAAATTCCTTGCTAGAGGGAGCTCAACCTTTCATAACTGGATCAAAAATTACAATGACTAGTTGATCAAACAAATTCATTGAAATTGAATCAAACTAAATAAAGTGGATTAAAATTTTTTTTCCAAATTCCACTTGAGTTCAGACATAAATGAAACTCATTATACAATGATCTCTGCTCCACAATTCAGGTCAGATCGACTGCTCTAATTCTAAAAAGATATAAGAATAAATCAAGAAAAGAAAAAAAAAGAAAATATATACAAAAGAGACTTAAGCTCCTCCTCAAAACCAAAGTCACGGAAGGTCAAAGGTGACTCACCCTAGGAGCTTCTATTTACAGCTCCAATAATCGCCTTGAAAATGAGGCTTTAAAACACCTGACTTCAAAAAAGCTCAAGTTTTACCCTATTGGTTTATGTAATCTATCGAGGGCGCAATGTCACACTTAATCCTTCGTGTCGCGACATTGATCTGTGTTACGAGTCTACATTTCGCTAACCTGTATTAATGTCATGACTCTGCATGTCACGTCACAACATCAAGGCTTTGATGTCACCCCTGATGTCACGACTATGAAATTAGTGTCTTTACTCTTGTGAGCCTTTGCTCGATAAGCTGCGACTTTGATTTGCGGATGTCACGACTTTCGAAATCGCTACGTCGCGGACTCCTCGAATTATTGTTTCTATGGTTGTACCTTTGTCTCGCGTCGCATGTCACAACATCGATTTGTGTCGCGACTTTCAACTTTTTCGTTTCGCTCTTCACCGATGTCACAATCCTATCGCCCGATTGGCCACACATTCTTCACTCGATGTCGCGACTCTGAACTTTTGATCACCTTTTGTTGATTTCTTGCTGATTTTTGCTTCTTTTCTCTAAAGTCTTGCAAAACATAAATCTGAGTGAAGATTCCATAATTTTACATTAAATTGCCTTTTTAAGCCTTAAATATTCATTAAAAATGGCCTTAAAAATAGATGAGTTTTAGACTCATCAAACTCCCCCTTAAAGTTTTAATTATCCTCAAGCAAAGAAAAGACTATTTGTTTGTCCTCAAACAATTGAAATTGATTTTTAAAAATATTTTTCATTTTAATCATCTTTTTAGTCATATCAACAATTCAGATTCATTGAGATGTTAGTTGTGATATCAATTATAACCAAACTTCAATTTTTAAATCCTCAAAAATTTCAATTTAGGTAATTCAATATAGCAGATAATTCATAGCAAGTAAACAATTACAGTTCTTGACTCCATGAGTGTGTGTGTTTGTCTTCCCTTTATGACTAATTTGCAGGTTAGGTGACCTTATGAGACACACTGTAACAAAATGGTAGTCTCTTCAAAGTGACTTGGGTCTCATAGGCTTATTGGTCATATAACTCTCAACTAATGTAGGCATAACACAACTCTCAGGATCAAATAAGTCTTTTAGGCTTGTAATTTATGGCTAGGGTACTTGGATAGATAACTGGACATTTAAGGTTCAAGTTTACCCAGACTGCACATATTTTCTCAACATTCTGCCTTCCTCTTGCTCATCCTTTCTATTATGTTCAAAACTTTTTCAAAAGCACTCCCAAACTTGTTTCAAAAAGAATCTTTTACATGTTTCCCAATTCACGGCTTTTTCTCTCCACTTTCTCGTTTCTCAAATTCAGTCACCAAAAGCTCTTTTCTTTTTCATTTTGTTCAAGGTAGGAATGGTGCAATGTTTTACTTTCTTAAGTTTTCTATCATCTTTCAACAAGCTTTGGGTCAGCAACTCCTATATCAGTTGGCATTAGGGTGCTAGGTGTAGAACACCCTTAAGGACTTAATTGCTCAAGGGAGGAAGACTACAAGGCAAAACACATTCCTCCTTGGAACTGGCACATTTTCAGCTTCTCAGTTTGCTGTTGTGCACCTCTTTTTGTATATATTTTCTCAATTGATTTTCCTTCCACATCCTTAATTCTCATCCTTCTCTACTTTTCAAACTTGTACTCCCCCAAACTTGTCCTCTTGATCACTTTTTTCTCTCGTGACTTATTTTGCAATTTTTTTAGTATAAACATAAGGTTCTTTAACAGCATTGGGAATTTCAAGAATAGTTAAGCTTCTTTCATGTGGTTTTGATGATGAAATTGACATTTAGGCTCAAATAATGTACTAGAGTATATGCACATAGCATATCACAGGATAGGCTATAAAAGGCTCAAATTATCCAAGGATGGCCTAAATAATTTTCTATTGGTTGTGATGCCTAGGATTTCACCTTGAATAATAATCTAACAAGTTCTAGGACCTTTTGAGACTAAACTTATATTGAAGTCATTAGAACTGTACTGTCCAAGAAAACTAGAATTATAAGCCTGATTAACATTATCATCAATTTTAGTCTTTTAGAATTTAAAATTTCAGCTTATTTATTACTGACATCACAACTTTCAGTTATGTTCAACTTGCTCTACCCAATTTCATCTACAAATTTTCTGGTTTGGTTCGAAAACATATTACTGTACTATTATGAAACTCAAAAGCTCATTTTGATTAATCAATTCATTTCTACCCAATCATCACAACACAAGCAATTCAACAATCACTATCTCAATTCAACCAAACATATAAACTCATAGAATTCATCATTTAGGAATTGTACAAATATGCAAAAATATTCAAGGCACAATTTGCACAAATTCCAGAAACTCAATATTCCTCATTTTTAGGTTCCTAATTTTTATTTATTTTTTGTCTAAACAACTCAAACAATGATATTTCAGCCTTTTTATCATCTCTGCTTAGCAATTCAATGCATATAGTACAACTAAATGCCCACTTATTTGTTGCAGCAATCAACAAGTTTAGAATTTATTATGCTTCACATATCATAAAATAAAATGAACAGGAATTGAGAAAAGGAGAAAAGAGACACAATTGCACATAGATTTAGGAATTGTATTTTCATTTATCGTTTCAATTACAAGGAACTGAATTTCAAGGAGAGAGATACACTGTCTATTTTTCCTGTGTCAATTGGAGGTTTGAGGTTTACTGCTCATAATGATAACCTGGCTTGAGATGGAGGAAGTTAGAGATGGAACTGAGGTCAAGTAGTTTATTTTATCTCCTCACGCTCAGTTGCAAAACCATCTCTGAAGATCCTAAAGATTAAACCCTCGACGCCTTATTCCCGCTTCAATAGAATTGAGTGCACCCTCAAATTCACATTGGGCATTGTACATCCTTATCATGTTGGAGTTTCACATATCCAAATTGTCAATCCCTTATCATGTTGGAGTTGCACATATCCAAACTGTCAATCCATAGCTTCTCCCTATAGTTTAGGGAGGCTTCCATATCTTCATCCCTCTTTTGAATTGTGGCCTTGATATCCTTCCGATGCTCCTTGTACAGGTAGCAAAAAGGCATCAACCTTTTGCAATAAATTCTGCTCCATCTCTTTTCCCCTCACCTCCAAGATCTTTAGTAGTTCTTAATCCATTTTTAGCTGCTCATTAATAAAAACCTTTTCTCTCTCTTTAAGTTCATCTATCAACAGTCTATCTCTGTTATCCAACTCCTCTCTCCATTCTCCATCTCTCTACTGGAGGGCTGCTGCTAGAGTGTTCTTTCTCTTCTTTATTTGATCTTTAAGGTGCTTGTCTCTCCACCTTAGCTCATCTCTTATTTTATCATCTCTCTCCCTCATTTCTTCTTTCATTTCCTTCAGCAGGCCCAATAGTTCAGAATTACTGCTAGCCTCAATTGTAGCTCTATTTTCCTATTTTTTCCTTTGCTCTTATGTAGACAATTGCTCTACACTAGAGCTTTCTTCATTCCCAGCTTTAGTTTGAGTTGGAATTCTTTGGTCTATAATGGGGGACAACACTGGTTGCTCTAAATGTGCCTCATATCCACCCCCTTCACTACTGTTACCCTCACAAGAGGCAGCTGCTGGGGCTTTATATCTCATTTCTTCTGTTTCTACTCTCTTCCTCTTTTTAGTGGGTTTCTTTCTTCTTTCTCCCTCCCTACTCTCTATTGGAGCTTTAAAGATTCCAGCAAGAGTGAGAGGTGAGGCCATGGGACACCTCTCTTCCTCTACTTCATTGACTTTTACACCCCCTTTGATGCACAAAAGTGTGATCAAAGAGGGGTGGGGGATATTTCCTGAGAATTTCCCCTCTGCATAGTCCAAGATGGATTCTTCCATTATCTTCCCCACATTCAGTGCATAGCCCTTGACCAACACATACAAAAGTATTGCGCGGTCCTATCTCACAGTTGAGACATGTTTGGAGGGCTTAAGCACTAAATTTACAAAGTAGAACCATACCTTCCCAACTTTTGTTAGATCCCCTCTGTTGATGAAGGCGTTGGTGATTGTCATTGTTCTCTGCCATTGCCTTTAGCCTCCTTTGAGCTCTTTCATAATTTCCTTGAAGCTGGGGTTCTTTGGAGTCTCTTATACTCAGTGCATTCTCCTCCTTGTCTTAATCTGAACAGTTGGGAAATGGCCCTTTCTCCAAAAGGCACCCATCTCCCCCTGACATAGCAAGTCAGGTTCCTTCTTTCTCCAAGGTTTGTGTAGAACTCCATTACTAGGGCTCTTTTGCCGGGCTCCAAATATTTGTAAACCGCTTCCCAGCCCCTTCTTTCCACTTCTTCCTTGAAGGGAAAAATTAGTTCTTTGAATCCTCTCTCCTTGACGAATCCCTTCTTAACGAGA
This sequence comes from Tetrastigma voinierianum, assembly GCA_016808115.1. Lineage (NCBI taxonomy): Eukaryota > Viridiplantae > Streptophyta > Magnoliopsida > Vitales > Vitaceae > Tetrastigma > Tetrastigma voinierianum. Next base: position 194,197 of record JAEQBH010004704.1, on the reverse strand, counting down.
GTCTTTCGGAAAGCCTTTGCCCCGTTTTATGTAAGGAATACACTCGCTTCTTCTTTAGTTCCTTCTCTCTCCCTTGCTTATTCTCTTACTTCCTCAGCAAGAACTGTTTCCTGTTCTTGGCTTATTCCGCATCCTCCACAATATTCTTAATCACGCCGGGTCTGTAGGGGAGTAGGCTAGACATTTGAAAATCGAGGCGGGCGGAGCAGTGGCTCGTGCTTGGAAGAATTTGGCTCGATTTGAAATTTTTCGCTAAGTGTTCTCTTAAAATAGGGAGGTTGCCTTAAGTGTGATGTCGCGAAATTGAAGGAATGTCGCGACAATGTGGATGCAACATCATGAATTTGAGTGTCGATGTCGCGACTTTAATTAAAATTTTTAAGTGATTTGACTCAATGTCTCGACATTGGGGTTGCAATATCGCAACTCCGGTTTGATGTTGCGACTTTGAATTTCAATGTCGCAACATTGAAAATAATGTCACCGTTGGAGTCGTGACATTTAGATGTGATGTCACGACTCTACAAAGAATGTCGCGACATTGAAACCCTTATGTTGTGACATTGGGAAAATTTTGGAGCTGATGTCGCGACATGAAACAAATCATTCAAGCATACTCAATTCGAGAATTTTTCAGCAAATCATTCACAGATATAACAATGAAACAAAGATTTTTATCTCAGAAATTCATAGCTATTTAACTGATTAAATCTAACTAAACTAAACTAAGAAAATCAAAGAACTTCAATCAATCAAACAAAATTCAAACACAAAAAATAAACTATAAATGAAAAGAAATAATAGTAAATAAAATTTAAAAGAAGAAAGAAATTGGAAAATCCTCACAGAGATTTCATTGAAGCTCAAACATGAATTTATTCTTCTTTGACAAACACTTCTTTATATTGAAGATTATCTAATCGCTTACACTAACAAAAATTACGGGTCATTTCCTAGCGAATGCTTCGCCTTAATGTCCTACCGACACTGCATTACGATCTATTTTCGCAGAATTTCTTCAACACTTTTGATCTAAGGGTGCTCTTCATTTAGAATTCCTCCATGATAATGTTTTAGTCTTTGCCCACTCACTTTGAATTCATTCCTTGAATTTTCTCATGTAATCAAGCCCAAAAAGTGACTATATCATCGATAAGGACCAGACTTTATTTTGCATTCTTGCCGTCCCGGGAAGAGTCCGAGCCTTCAATTGTACAATAGGACTAACTATCCTACTTTGGACTCTCTTCTCAAAATTCTATGATCATGCCATTTCTTAGTCTTGTCCTTATAGATCCTGGCATTATCATAAGCTTCATTTCTCAGCTCCTCCAATTCATTCATCTAAAGTAGTATCTTCTCCTTAACTGCTTGGAAATCACAGTTCAACTTCTTCATTGCCACATAGCCTTATATTCAAGTTCAAGAGGGAGATGACAAGGGTTTCCAAATACAATCTTGTATGGGGACATTCCAATAGGATTCTTATAAGCAGTCTTATAAGCCCACAATGCATCATCTAAATTTTTACTCACCCGCCTTTTTCCTCGCTATGTTCATCAGGTTCTCCAAGATGTTCTCGATCTCCGATTTGATACCTCTACTTGCCCATTTGACTGAGGGTGATAAGCCAATCCCATAGCATGTCTAACTCCATATCTGTTCAAGAGTTTTGCAAATAGTTTGTTTTCAAAATTGCTTCCCTTATCACTAATAACTGTCTTTAGGGCTCCATATCTACTCAAGATGTTTCTTTGAATAAACCCCACAACTGTGTTGGCATCATTTCGATGCTATTGCTTCAACCCACCCTTGGGATGTGGCATAATCCACAGCTAAGAGAATGTATAGATTTCCAAATGAAGGTGGGAAAGGTCCCATGAAGTTTATGCCCCATACATAAAAAATCTGCACCATTAAAATCCCTTGCAGAGGCATCTCATTTCTTTTTTTTTTTTTTTTTATATTGCCCATTATTTGACATCTATAACAATGCTTCACCCATTCAGAACAGTCTCCGAATAGAGTTGGCCAATAAGAACCTGATTGGAGAATTTTCTAGGTTGTTCTATCCCCTGCAAAGTGTCCTCCATATGGTTATTCATGACATTTATCTACAATTTCACCCCTGCTCAGTTTCTAGTACACATCTTCTAATGATCTAATTTTCCCCTCTTCTAAATAGCAATGGGTCATCCCAAATACAGATTCTAGCATTTGCTATAAACTTCCTCTTTTGTTGATAATTCAGTTCTGGTGGCATAACACCACATGCTAGGTAATTCACTATGTCAGCATACCAAGGCACTTGAATTGTTACCTAAAAAAGTTGCTCAAGAGGGAATTTTTCTTCAATTTCAATCTCCCCTTCCTCTTCGTTAGGTTTCTCTATTCTAGATAAGTGATTGACTATCACATTTTCATTGTCTTTTTTGTCTTTGATCTCCAAGTCAAATTCTTGCAGCAATAGCATCCATCTGATCAGCCTTGGTTTTGCATCTTTCTTTGCCATAAGATACTTGATTTTTGCATGATCAATGTGTATGATGACATGGGATCCCAATATGTATGGCCTGAACTTTTCACAAGCAAAGACCATTGCCAGCATTTCCTTCTTAGCTGTTGAAAATTTTTCTTGAGCTTCATTGAAGGTCTTACTAGCATAATAGATGGCTATGAATATCTTCTCTTTTCTTTGCCCCAAAATAGCTCCCATTGCATAGTCACTTGCATCACACATAATTTCAAATTCTTTGCTCTAGTCTGGTGTAGCCATGATGGGAGATATGACTAATTGAGCCTTGATTTTCTCAAATGCAGAACTGGCTACTTCATCAAATTCAAATTTTGCATCCTTCTCCAGCGTTCTACATAATGGTCTTGCAATATTTTAGAAGTCCAGGATGAACCTTCTGTAAAATCCTGCATGCCCAAGAAAACTCACGATTCCCTTCACTGTAGTTGGTGGAATCAGAGTTTTGATCAAACAAACCTTGGCTTGGTCAACTTCCAAGCCTGTTGAAGTATGCCTTCAATCGCCATAAAATGGCACTTCTCCCATCTTAAGGCTAGGTTCTTATCCTTGCACCTTTTAAGTACAGTTTCCAATTTTCCAAGTAGCTCTTAAAGCTTGACCCATACATAGAGAAATCATCCATAAAAATTTCCATTACCTCCTCCACTAAATCTGAGAAGATGGACATCATACATCTCTGGAAGATAGCAGGTGCATTGCACAGTTCAAATGACATCCTGCTAAAAGCATAGGTGCCATAGGGACATGTAAATGTGGTCTTCTCTTGATCCTTAGGTGTATGGTTATCTAGTTGTAACCAGAATAACAATCTAGAAAACAGTAGTATGGATGTCTTGCTAGCATGTCCAGCATCTGATCAATAAATGGAAAAGGATAGTGATCCTTCCTGGTGGCAGTGTTCAACTTCCTATAATCTCACCGAGACTCTCCGTCGATTCTGATCCTTATAAGAACCAAGACAATTTCTTTTCACTTATGATTACTGTCATTTCTCCATTTTTTTGGTACTACATGGAATGGGCTTACCCAAGGACTATATGATATTGCATATATAAAACACAAACAGCCGTTTAAATTTCTTTCTTCGCTACCTCTTTCATAAATTTAGTTCTGACTTTCTTTGATGTTCAATTGAAGTCTCGCATTCTCTTCATAGAAGTTTTATGCGTCTGGCCCGATGAAATTTTGATCCCTTTAGATCTTCTACTAACTATGCAATAGCTTTCTGATGTTTTCTCAAAATTTTCACCATCTCTGTAGTCAAGTCAGTTGCTAATATTACAGGTTTAGACTTTTCTTCATCAAGGAATGCATACTTCAGGTGCTTTGACAACTCTTTTAGGACAAGACCTTCAGAGCTATTTTCTTCCACCTGGAATTTTTCCTCACTTTTTAGACTTTCTATGCTTCTTTCATTTATGCTCAACATAGTTTTTGCAATCAGTTCTTTCATGAAGAAGATATGTAGTCATCAAATGAGTTCTCTTTAATTAAAACATAAATTTGCTCTTTACAACCAAGAATTACATTGTCAATTCTTATACATTTAGCTTGTTCAACATCATGTTGCTTCAAACATAGATTAAGACTGAAGTGGACGTCCTCTATGCCATCTGAGGTAAGCTCCATTCTTCACATCAATGTTTTGCTCTTATAGCTAGGAATGAGTGCACATGGCGGCGAGTGGAATGCCTTGTCCTTTTCTATATCAATAACAACAAAGTCAATTGGAAAAATAAACTTTCCCTCCTTGACCAACACATCTTCTAAGACGCTTTCAAGTTGAGCCATGGACTTGTCTGCCATCTGTTGGGACATTGTAGTAAGAGTTAACTCCCCAAAACTTAGCCTTTTCACCATTGATAGGGCATCAGATTGGTCTTGCAGAATCATAAAGCTACCAAACTCAAAGTTCCCAATGGTGCATGGTATTGTGAAGCTCCCACGATCTTGCATTTTCTGAGGCATGTTCTTCTGGATAATAGCACTGCAATTTGTTGACAGGCTTACCACTCCTTCTTCATCCAATTTCCTATTTTTTTTTTTATAATATCCTTCATAAACTTTGCATACTCTGGATTTTGAGCTAATGTTAGCAAAAGGGATGTTGATCTCCGGCTTCTTGAATATATTTAGGAACCTTGCATACTAACTGTCTAGCTTAGACTGCTGCAGTCTCTGAGGAAATGGGACTAGCGCTTAATAGGCTCTTACTTCCTCATTTTTCACTTTCTCCTATTTGGCCACTTCATCTTGCTCTTTCATCTGCTCACTCTTATCTAATAACCTTGTTCTGTTTTTCTTTTTCTCATAGCCCACTGAATTCTGATATGCTTTCTCAATTTTAGCCTCATTCTTCTTCTTCTTTGCTTCTTCTCTTTCTTGCAACTCCTTTACACTCCTCAGAGTAATAGTCATGCAGTATTTGGATTTTTCTTGGTGTCACTAGGGAAATAGTCCCTAGAGTGATTTTGTATAGGCAGGGCCAGTTGCCCTACTTGGGTCTCCAGGTTTTTTTTGCATAGCTAGGGCCAGTTGCCCTACTTGAGTCTCCAAATTTTTCAAAGAAGCATTTATGTTCGCCTAAAACACTGTTTTGTTTGCCTGGAACACTGCAAGCTCAGCAAATTTATGCTCATTCAGGTTCAAAATTCTCTTATTCTCAGACATGTAAGTCAACATTTGATCCTTAAATGATTGAGATCTCCTTTGTCCTTGATTGTGTGCCCTCTGACTGCCTTATTGTTGTCCTTGGAAACTAGGTCCAGTATAATTCTTGTTGGAAATTCTGCATTGGTCTTGGACCTTGTTGCATTCCACCTCCGTAAGAAAAGTTCTCATGGTTCCTCAAGGCTAGTGTGTAGTGGGTTGGAAGGTTGTTGTTTGGCTTGAAGTTGTACCTTCTATTCCCATTAACAATTAAGCTTCCTCAACCTGATAGGGACCTTCATGAGCAAGTCCCTCATCAGTAGAACATTTATGCCCAGCACTTTCCACCACTTCTACTTCATTATAGGAATGACCTCTTCTTTCCTAGTTGTTTATCCTATTCATGATTGTATCTAGCTTAGCTTCAATTGATGACTTCTTGTTCAGCTCAATTACTCCCCCTCTTAGTCTACTACTGCTCCCTGAAGCTTTAGATGGAGCTTTATAGTTGCTCTTTACTAGTTCCTCTATCCGTTGAGTAGCTTCCTCAGCACTTTTCCTCCATAATGCACCTCTAGAGGCTGCATCCACAGTTCCTTTCAAAGTGTAATTCATAGCATGGTAGAAGATGTCCATCTTAGTCATCTGCTCAATCCCATGCATTAGACACATTCTCAACAACTGCTTGTATAGCTACCAAGAATTATATAGAGACTTCTTTCTACTTTAAGGCAATAATTTTCCCCATTTTCTCTGAATTGAGAGCTGAAGGGAAGAATCTGCTCGAATATGCTTCCACCAGCTCCTCCTAATTTCTCAATGATCCATATGGTAGAGACTCAAACAAATTGGTTGCAATGTCCCTTAGAGAAAAGGGAAACAATGTCCCTTAGAGAAAAGGGAAACAACTACAATTTGATCACATCTGGGTTAATCCCATTCGGCTTCACAATGTTGGCCATCCTTAAGAATCTGCCCAGGTGCTCATTTGGATCTTCACTGCGATGTTTGACGAACTAATGTTGTTACACCATAGTAATGAGGGTAGGCTTCAATTCAAACTTGTTGGCCTCTATAGCTAGCCGCCTTACAATTGAATATTATTCTATGATGATTGGCCTCCAAAAGTCCTCCATTGTCCTCTATCTCTACTGAGGTCTATCAGTTGCAACAACTAGTATATTCTGATTAGCTTCTCTTTGATATGCCATGATTGATGCTTCTGCTTTTGCTTTTTCTTTCTTGGGATTTCTGATTGTCTTCTCTATCTTAGTGTCTAGTGGCAATAAATCAGCTCCAATTCTTCTATGCATGTAAGAATCACCTAAAATTATAGCACATTAACATCAAAGTAAGTTCACTAGATAGACTTTGATTATAATCAGTTTAGCACAAAAGAAAGACATGCACTGAATCCACTTCTTCATTTAAAACTAATTTTTTATTTTTCTAAACATTCTTGAATAAAAGATAAAAATGTCCAAATTAGCAATTTTATTTTTGGTTGGAATATTGATCTTTAAACTCTACTTCATTCCCTTGAAATGACGCTAAAAACTTATAAAGACCAATTATGAAACCATGTTTCTGACATAGCTACTAAGGACTGGTTCGATCCCCGACAACGGTGTCAAAAACTTGTAGAGACCAATTTTGTTTGAAGGCCGAATTATTGACATTGCTACCAAAGACTTATTCAGTCTTCGACAATAATGCCAAAAACTTGTTGAGACCAATATATATATAAATTATTTTATGCTGTTTGAATATAATACTATGTTTAAAATTTAGTATGGTCTAAATCACTGCAAGTGCACAAGTCATACAAGTAATAAAGTGGATTATAAGTCTAGATATCATTCCCATAGGGATTAATGAGAAAATCAGCTACCACTACTCAAGATAATCACTATTTGAACCTTTAACTAGAAGTTGAACTATATAAAATAATTTGAATGAAAGAATTTTTGTCAAATGTTCTTTAAAAAAAAAAAAGAAATCTAATATAATAGAATAAGAGATTTCACTGAGTAGAAATAACACTATGAATGGACCAGTATTCTGACTATCCATTTGCATAGTTCCCAAAAACAGTACCGTTACAGACATGAATCCTGGATTTGTCCAAGATTAGAATAGTATAGCCTTGGAATACCTCATGACAATACACATTTCACTATTTAGCATACCATATTCCTAAACCAGGTCACTGTGTCTAAATAACTACTTTTAGGATTTGATCCTTTTAAGATTTAGTTGATTTTCCTAAACCAGTACTTCACAACCATTTCTTAGGACTTAAAACTACTTGCCTCCATAAACAAGGTAACATAAGCCTTTTCCAATGCAATTGGTACCTTAACTATCAGTTCAAATAAAATAGTCTCTCTCCTTGATTAGAATCTTAGCTAATACGGGATCAAGATTATTCTACCAAATTGAGATGAAACCTCTAAGGATTAAATTGATACATCATCAAACATTCCTTAGTCCTTGGGAACACACTTATTCTGTCACGTAGAAGGGAACCTTGAAGTCAAAGGTTAGAACATCATCTATGATGCACCTGAGTTACACTTAGAGTACATTAGTTCCAAGGATATTTTATACTCGTTTTATTCCTATGTTTTGTGTGTTATTTTGTAGTTTTTAGATATAAATAAGTGTTCTAATGCCCTAAATTTTCAACTTTATGATTAGGTCAACCAATGAATGCATACGAGCGAAATCAGAGTGAAAACAAAGCGAAAAAATGGAAAATCAGCAAACTCTGTTACAACATACAACAACAACAATTGTATTTTGACCTTTTCAGATATAAGATGACCTACAATGGCTCCAATATTTCTATCGATATATAGTAGACTTCCCAAGCTTTCCAAAGAGTCCTTATTCACTTAATCTGGACTTCAATTGATCAAGTTATGACTTTTGAAAGTTGAAGGAATGAGGAAGAGTGCTAAAAATCTAACCATTTAGCACATTTAGTATATTCAGTCTTCACCATCAACTCTAAATTATTTTCTCTGTACATATTCATATTCTACACTCTCTAAGCTTTCCAACGATACCAAGTTTGCGTAAATCAGGGTTTAGACGACAAAGTTATGGCCTCGGGAAGTTGGTGGCTGCAGTGACATCACGATATGAGGGCTTGATGTCGCGATGTCGAGGATCGTCTTAGGTTCATTTTAGCCCATTTTGAGCCCCAAAATTACTGATATAAGTGCCCTAACTCATGGTTTTGGAGGAGAGACAGATTTTGGGAGTTCCTTTAAGTGGAAAACACCTTAGAACACGGTTCTTGGAGGAAAAGGGAATAAGCCTCTAGGGTTTCTAACCCAAGGGCAAAGCTCTTGGAAGAAGAAGATTGATGAAGAAGAAAATTTTATTTTGTGTTTTCTTGTTCTTTTTTGGTTGTATTTCTTCACCTCATGTTTTGATTTTATTTTCTAGGGTTTTAGATGTAATTTGATTCTGATTTATGTATTTGAATATGAGTTTATATTCTAATTGATATTTGAGGAAATTTTCTATAAATTGTTCTATTATCTTCTTAATGCGTATTAATGATTAACTATCACTGATATATGTGTTGTGGTTCAATTCAAGATCTGAGAAGTGAGAGTTGGATTAAACATGGGTAGAACATCATATTTCACCGTAGTTTAGTGATATTCATGGGTCTTGTGTGGTAGATTAGATTTCTCAAGTTTATTGTGCTCTTAGGGCTTTAGGGTTTAGTAGAGATGCAAAATACCTAAGTCTTAGGAGTAGAATGTGGGTTAGCGAGAGAGATTCACATGTGTAATAGTGAGACTTACCATTAATTGGTGATTAGAATATTAATTGGGAATAAATAGGTCCAGTAGTATAAGGGATTAATCAAATGAAGATGCAAACCTGAAACTTACATTTTATTTCATATATTTATGATGATTAAGTTTAGTTGTTTATAGATTCTATCGGATCATCATCTCAGTAAAGTTAGGACTATGTGATTTGTTACGCCAGTAACCTAATCCTCAGTGAATCTGTCTTCACTCAGCTTTTATTACTTGATCGCGTGTGAGACTTACTTCTTGATGTGTTATTTTACACTTCAGCATTTGCGCTATCAAGTTTTTTACACCAAACATTGAGATTGTGTTTTACCAATTAATATTGAGTTAAATGTTTGGCTCTGCTGGATATATTGGTTTTTTCTATTTTACTGATTTTGTTTCATTTCTTGAGTTGATTCTGGCGGGGCTTTGTGATTATCAACAAATTTCTCTTCTCATAAAAATTCACAATGAGATAACTACTTGATAGTGTATCAGTGTTGCTCAAAAGACCTTGAGTTGAACCATGCATACCCGATAGGATAAGTTTAATGTGTGGATATTGTACTTAATTTTATATGGCTCGGGATGCCAATATCAACCATATCTCTCATGGGAGATAAGTCAAAGATGTTAAATGACCTCGACAAACAAGGAATTCAGACGAAAATACAATGGTTGAGTCACTTGTTCCCTTGGCTAAGTGAAAATCCTTTGGCTCAGAAATGGCCACCTCTCGTTTAGAAGAAGCCATGGTTGAAATTGCTATGTCTCAAACTGAAATTTCCAATTCTTAGGCTCAATTCATGAATGAGACAAGGACAATTCTTCAAATTCAGTCAAAACAACTCAAGGGCTTGGAGATGAAGTGGGGTAAATGGCTAAGATACTTTCCGAAGAACAACAAGAGAGTTTTTCTACACTTGAGGAACCTAGTAGAGTAAAGGTAGATGCCATGGAGCTACATGAGTTAGTTGCGAAAGAAGAGGGATCGACTTCTTCACAAACGAAAGAAAAGAGAAAATAAGTGAAGACAACTCCGGAGATGATCCTTTGAAGTGATGAATCTGACTCATATAATTTCATTATTTATATAGATATTTTAAACCATCATCCATTAAATGCAATTATTTGGAATATTCACCTAAATTTGTGTTTCTGGGGAATTGAAAGAAGTTGAAAAGCAAGAAAAAAACCGTAAAGAAATAAGATAAAAGCGAAATGAAGTAATATGTGACATTTACAATTATGTCGCGACATAAGTTGAAAATAATTAAGAAAATGTTTGGGACATAAAGGAACTATGTTGCAGCCTGTGTTCTTATTAGCATATTTTATGTCATGCCATACCTTGAGAGAAAAACCTTGAAGAAACAACAGCTATGATGACATAAAAAAAAATTGTTGCGTCATTAAATTTGCAAAAGATAAGAATTTGCCACGCGAAGGTTTTTATGTGAACAAAGAATTCAGCAATGAAGGAAAAGCTATGTCGCGACATAAAACTAGGCAAAAGGCAGAAAATTATGTCGCAACACTTCAAACCTATGTCGCGACATAAAACTAAGCTAAAGGAAGTACACTATGTCGCTACATAGAACATCAAAGTTAGCACAAAGTTGGAAAATTTATGTATGAAACATTGTATACCGAACATGGAACATTGTGAACTTAAGTTATTTCTATATCGTGACAATCTATTGAAGTTATAACAAAGCTATGTCGCGACATAACTCAAGAAAATAAAATGTTGCGACAAAGCTATCAAGCCACGACAAAGACAGAAGCAAAAAACAGAGGTTGCTATGTCACGACAAAGTCGTCAATTGGGCCTGCACATAACCCACATCATCAACCTTGATTTTAGGCCCAACATCATTTATTGGGGCTATAAATAACAAGCACTAGAGAAAAAAATAAAAAGGATAGAGAGGGGCGAAAAAGGAGGAAGTAGCTGCCATTTTAGGAATATTAGCAATAGAGTAGAGATTTTTCTTTTCTTTTTTGAGAGATTTTCATATTTCGTTTTCTTTTCTTTTCTTCTTGTAATTTATTTTATTTTTCTTTTCTTAGAACTGGAATAATCGATCTGAGTTGTAATCTTGAGCTAAGATCAATGAATATTTAGTTTCATTTATGTCTAATCTTCAAGGTTTTTCTAGGATTATTTTTGGAACTATTTTTTTTTGGAATTTATTCCTGGAATCCTTTTTTCTTCAATTTGTTTACAACTTCAAAGAATTTGTTTGGCCAACTAGTTGTTGATGTTTGTGAACCAATGATGGAAGGCTAAGCTCTTACTAGGAAGGGGCTAAGTGTTCGGGTTATGATTTGTAGCATTTAAATGACTGTTTTAGGTTTTAAGAACTAGATTGATTTAATCGGTATTGTTAATGTAGTGAACTGTTTTTAATATTATTAGCTTGTAACTAGAAAAGGACTATATCTTGCTCTGATTTCCAAGAGGCCCTCTAAGTGATAAAGATGGAGATTCTTGAGAGTATGGATTAGTTACTTGGGGGTATGTTAGAATAATATTATGGAACTAATGAACTACAGACAGATTACTCTCTCATAGTCCCACTAAGATTTACTCATGGTGGGGATTAGTTGGATGATACCTCAGTTTAATGTTTAGAGGTGTCTCTCAGGACCAGCGAAACAATCTCGATCCGTTTAAATAGATTCTAATCAAGAGGAGAGCTCTGCCGGCATGGGTGTGTCAATGATTACCTTGAAGGAGGCTTGTGTTGTCCTGTCTATAGGGGTAAGCAAACTTCAGTTCTAAGAAATGGTTGTGAAGTATTGGAAAAGAAAAACAATCAGATCTCAAGAGATTGAATTTTACAAATGATGATTAGACTCATTTATTACGGGAAAGGAATATGTTTCTCATTAGCAATGTGTGGTGTATGGAGGAATCCAAACTATACTACTTTGCTCTTGAACAAGTTAAGGGTTCAAACCATAGAAAATCTATTTTCAAGAACTGTGCAAATTGATGATTGGAATACCGATCCCATTCCCAGTGTTTGGATCACATCTCAGCAAATCTGTCATTTCAGTTTATTTTTACTATTTTTCTTATGTTAATTTTAGATTTTGTCATTTCAGCTTCTGCATTTTTAGTTTTAGTTTACTTTCCATCTTTAGAAATTTGAAGTTCAAATAATTGAGGATGTTGATAGTAGGGAGTGGTTATATTTAGATTCTCTTATCGATCTTTACATTAGAACGTCTTTCAGAACTTAATTTTCCTTTGTGCTTGTACGACACAGCACCTTATAGCGATTAAATTTATACCAATACGCATTTTTATACATTTAAAAATAGAAAAGCCACCGGTAATTCAGTCCTAAACGGTGACGGAATTCTGTGGTAGCACTTTTTGTTAGGTATTCAGGATAAACAAAAAATAAAAAAGCAGTTCGAGTCTGGTGAATTTGAGTGTGAGACGCGCAAAGAAGTTGGAAAAATCGAGAAAAATGACTCTCATTTCAGAGTTGGATGAGATCATATTTGAGCTTAATGAGAACTTGAAAGCAATCATGGTGAATAAGGTTAGTATGTTCCTAAGAGAGCATGCAAACTAAAGATTAAGTGCTCAAACGGCTACTTAGGCACAATTTCAGCTTCTTACAGATGGATGGAGGCAAGAATCACCATCCAAGTCCTAGTTCTTAGAGTCAAGCTTGACTCTAAAAACAGAGTAAATCCTTGGGAGGCACCCTAAGCTCAATAAGTTTTCTTTCCATATTTCCATTTCTTAGTTAGTTTTGAGTTTGTTGTTGAATAAATTTTCTTGCTTAATCTTGTGTTTCTTAATTTTGATTTCAGGTTTTGGAGTTCAAAGTTGGTTATGGAGGTGGAGAATCTTGAAAAGTTGAGGTTTATAGCATCTTGGAGGCTTAAAGAACAAAAATTTGAACTAGCAAATCAGTTTCAACATCCTCAATCATTTCACTTCATATTATTCTTCCTATTTTCAATTTTCCCCTCATTTGGAAATAAGGCCTAATCCCTCCAAACACCTTTGCCACTCTTAGAAACCACTTCAAACCTTTTCCAACCCTTCTATCCTCATTTTGAAAGCCAATCCCAAATTTCTCCTTGCATAAACCACAAAGCTATCCAACACATCCCACCCACCATCTCTTGGTTCACCATAAACACTCAACCCTCATGCTCATGAAAGTTGAAATTCTCAATTGATATGCAAGTTTGAAGTCCCTTGTGCTATATTTGAAGTTCAAGCGAATGTGTCTTCTCTCAAACACATTTAGTTGACTAAACATAGATATGAGGTTGAATTCAACTTGGGGTTTGAATTATGGTGGGGTGAAGGACCAGTATGTCTGAGTAAATTTGATCCTAATGTACAACAAGTGGGAAGGATCTTGAACTACATGCTTATGTGAATTTTGATTGAAAGATTGGGATGATGAAGTGTGTTATGCTATGCTTATGATGAGTTGAGTCGTTGTTGTGAAAATGAGGATAATGTATTATGACTATTTGTTAAAGGTCAATGGTTGCGATGTCTTAGAGCATAGGAGATGTATGATTGAAGAATTGTATTTCATCAAGAAAGGGTGGTGAACATTAAAAGAAAGGTTTGTCGAGTTGTGCATCACTTATGGAAGTTGTGCATTCAATGTACATTTCAAGCTCTATGGAGAAAATGGCACAACTTTCTTGTCATAAGCAAGTCATATTCATTTGAGCAACTTCTGAAGGCTTGATCACCCCTAGAGAAGTTCTTGTTATATTTTCTTGCTTTTATTTCACATTTAAGAACAATGTTTAATTCAATCTTTGGGGGTGGTTTAAAAATCCAGGCTTTTGTATCTCCTTACTTGTTTTAGTTATTTATTTTCAGTTGTTTGGTTGTTATTTGCGTGTGCTTTTTTTTTTTCTTTTGTTTGTTTTGTCTCATAAGAGTAAGGTTGGTGCCAAGCTAATGGTTTGGAGATTTCTTTGGTATTATGCTTTATTTGCTTTGGTCAAAATTGGGACACCTTTTCATTTGTTTGATATAGGATTTGAGTATATCTTTTGGTTGTGGGAGACTTGGCTTGAATAGCCCTATTGTCTTTCAAGAGATAATTTCTTAATGGAACTCATACACACACACACTAGGTCTCATTTAGACACTTTGGTTCCAACATCTTTTTCTTAAATTTAACTTGCTTTAAGAGACCTTGACTTCTATTGTGATAGGACACCTCAATAAAGAGGATTGCCAATGTGCCCCAACAAAACAAAAGAAAAAGAGAAAAAGAAAAAGCAAAAATGTCAAAAAGAAAGAAATAAGTGAGTTTACTCACAAGTAGGTGCTAAGGTTTTCTAGTTGATTATTCGGGGTGAAGTTTGAGAGAGACTTAATGTGGGTGCCTTGTGCTTGACTAGTAGGGAGTCACTAATGAATCCCCTACATGGATTTCTAAAAGTAGTCTCTTTAGCATTGCATCCTACTACCTAGTTTTATGTTGTTGAATAAAAGATGCGTTCTCAGCCCGTTTTAGTTAATTTTCTTTCAAAAGTGTGAGTTGAGTTTGGTTAAAGAGTGTTTGAGAATCATTGTATACATTTGAGACCTAAAACATCATTTTCACCGAGTTAATTTAGGAAAGGTTTATTGAGAACTTGGAGGCAAATTTGCCTTGATCACCATGCCTTTAGATACCTTATCCTTTAGAGATCATAAATGCTTTGGGATCCCATTTTGGCTAGTATATTTTCTTAGAACTTTTCAATGCTTTCTCTTAACTTGTACTAGCACCATACTCATACTCATATCTATCTTAGTGTTTTGTTTTTATGTTTGTGTTTCATTTACTTGAACAAACAAAGATTTAAGTTTGAGGGTATGATGAGTATATTTTATACTCGTTTTTTCCCTATGTTTTGTATGTTATTTTATAGTTTTTAGATATAAATAAGTGTTCTAATGCCCTAAATTTTCATCTTTATGATTAGGTTAACCATTGAAAGCATACAAGCGAAATTGGAGTTAAAACGAAGCGAAAAAATGGAAAATCAGCAAACTCCGCTATAACATGTAGCATCAGCTACTGTATTTCGAAATTTTCAGCTATAATATGACCTCCAATGGCTCCAATATCTATATGGATATATAGTAGACTTCCCAAGCTTTTCAAAGAGTCCTTATTCACTTAATTTTGACTTTAATTGATCAAGTTATGACTTTTGGAAGTTGAAGGAATGAGGAAGAGTGTTAAAAATCTGACCAATTGGCACACTTTGTGGATTCTGTCTTTACCATCAAATCTAAAGTGTTCTCTTTTGCCATATTCATATTATACACTCTCTAAAATTTCCAACGAGACCAAGTTTGTGCAAATTGGAGTTCGGACGACAAAGTTATGACCTCAGGAAGTTGGGAAAAAACACAGAGGAGAACTCACGTCGTGACGTGTATGTTTTGTGTGTTATTTTGTAGTTTTTATATATAAATAAGATTTTTGATACCATAAATTTTCATATTTATGATTAGGTCAACCATTAAATGCATACCAGCGAAATTGAAGTGAAAATGAAGTGAAAAAATGGAAAATAATCATACTCCTCTACAACATGCAAAAACAGTTATTGTATTTTGATCTTTTCAGCTATAAGATGATCTCCAATGACTCTAATGTTTACATGGATAGATATTATACTTCCTAAGCTTTCCAAAGAGTCATTATTCACTTAATTTGAGCTTCAATTGATTAAGTTATGACTTTTGGAAGTTGAAAAAATCTGACCAGTTGGCATACTTTGTTGATTCATTCTTTACAATTAACTTTAAAGCATTTTCTCTAGCAATATTTTCACATTCTACACTATCTAAGCTTTCCAACAAGACCTAGTTTAAGCAAATCGGAGTTCAGATGACAAAGTTATGACTTTGAGAAGTTGGGAAGAAAACAGAGGAACTCACGTCGTGACATGCAAGAGTGACGTCGTATAGGGCTTCTCCAATAGCTGTAATGACGTTGCGACGTGACGGCATGACATCGTGACGTCAAGGATTGTCTTGGGTGCCTTTTAACCCATTTGGTGGGCAAAAATAAAATTAGTACTCTGGTGCCCTAAACTCATGCTTTGGAGGACCACATTTTGGTGGAAAACACTAGAGCCTGGGTTGCTGGGAGGGAAAGGGAGCCAGCCTCTGAGGTTTCTAACCACACAGGGTGAGCTCTTGGAGGAAGAAGATTGAAGAAGAAGAAGTTTATTTCATGTTTCTTGTTGTATCTTTGAGTTTATATTTCTTCACCTCATGTTTTGGAGTTTTTATTTCTAGGGTTTTAGATATAGTTTGATTCTGATTTATGTATTTGAACATGAGTTTATATTCTAATTGATATTTGAGATTTTTCTATTAATTGTTATATTATCTTCTTAATGTGTATTGATGATTAGCTATCATTAAATCGTAATCGTATGGTTCAAATTCAAGATCGAGAAATGAGTTGGATTTAGACATGAGTGGGCATCACATTTCCACCACTTGATTTAAAATATTAATGGGTCTTGTGTGGTAGATTAGATTTCTTGGGTTTATTGTGCTCGTAGGGCTTTGAGGTTGAGTAGAGGTCAGCGAAGGAGATTCACATGTGCAATAGTGAGACTTACCATTAATAGGTGATTAGAATATTAATTAGGAATAAATTGGTCCATAATGCATAAGGATTAATCAAATGAAATTAATCTAAACCTAGGCTTTTCATTTATTTCATATTTTCTGATGGAATTAAAGTTTTAGTTGTTTTCTTATTTCTACCATAAAATCCATCATCTAGATAAAGTTAGGATTATGACAATTTCAGTACTTAGTAACCTAATCCTCGTGGGAATGATACTCTTACTTTCACTTTATTACATAAGTGTATTATTTTACATACACGCATTCACGCCTATCATGCTTGTATAAATAGTTCCTCACCATGAGTCCTCTATGATGTAAGCAGCCTTCATTTAGAATACTCTCAGTCCTCAACTTTTTCTCATTTACAAACTCCGAGCAATGGTAGTTTGGAGGGCTTAACTTTGAGGCCCAGGATTCAGTTTCACATAATGAAGTCAAATTCATCATGAGAGATTGAACCCATTGTTTGTAATTAGTCCCATTAAGTTTTGTGATGACATATAATTGAGAAAAGCTCAAAGCTAAAGAATAAACAAGAGAGTAATATAAAAAATACATGTAAAACAAAGAAATGAAAATTGCTCCATTCTCAAGACACAGATATTGACTTACAAAAGTGGTGCGCAAAGAATATTAGAGTCTACTTAAATAGAAAAGACTGTACTCTAAGTGAAGCGATTAATGCTGGGTGTCACAACCAAATGCGTAATTTCCATCACGATAGGGTAGTAAAATCGATGCAGGTCCCCAGCGACACTTAGTGAAATCTCTTATTCAGCTGAACATCATGCCAAACCAATCAAATCATCAATAAGGGCAACTTCACTTTCTCAGGTATGGATACCGGTAAGATGATGTGTTAGACGGAGAAATTATAGTTATAACAGTAATTTGGAAAATGATGAACATGCACTTCTCCATAGGAAGTAAGTTCTTAAACATTCAATATTTCTCAATTTTACCTAAGTACAAGAAAATAATTTTATTCACAATATTATGCTATAAATAATCCCAAATAGCATAAACATAAATTGCTAAAGCAATATGTTAAAAACCAGTGAAAAGATTGCAAAATTGGGTAAAGTTCAATTTTGTTCTAATACCAAATTTAATGCATAATGAGATTGAAAAGTAAAAGTGAGGGCAAAAAAACGTAAACTTTGGCTCCAAAAAAAATACCTTCATAAATAATCACCCCCCCAAAAAAGAAGAGATTATTAAATAAAATTGGTAAAATTTTCATTATATTTATTTTCTGGAAACGTCCAAGTAGTCAATGGAACAAAGGAATAAATCTAAAACCAACAAAAATAAAAAATAAAAAATTCAATGTCCCTCTAAGAATTGTTGAGAAAACGTATATAAGAAACAATATGTTTCATAATTTCAATTCATATCCTATTTTTAATTCTTGAGCTTGACATTAATGTTAGTCAAACAAATAAAAAAAAGAATTATAGGACTGAAATTATTGCCTTTTACATCAATAAAAAAAGTTGAAATTTTTTATTTTATTTTATTATTTTCATTTCTTGGCTTATAATGGACGAAACCCAAAAAGGTCCTAATTCTCTCTTTTAAAAAAAAAAAAAAAAAAAGACAAAAGTCAAGCATAATGATGATTCATAGGAAAACGTGTTGATGAGTTGATTTTTCAAGGTTTATTCTTCAACGGATAATCGTGATCCACTTACAAGTGGAACCTAATATTTTATAACTTCCTGTTTCAAACATCCTATCATACCTAGAAAAGCAAATTTTTTTTTTATAACTTAGATACCAATTAAAGCGGCTTTGATATCAATTGCTAAATTATTTGGTAAAATCAAGAGTATTTATTGAGTACAAAAACAATTGATCTATGATCAAAAGACCCAATAAATGTATTACAAAATAATAATTTTATTGAACAAATGAGCATATCAATTTGTAGTGTGTAGAAAACATACTTGTCATGGATCCGAAATTATTAACTGTCATTTGTCTCCCAAATCTGCAAGGGACGAGATCAAAGAAAAGTTATGGTTGAAAATTGTTATTTCCTTTTCCCCAAAATGTGTTCTACAACACCTTGAAAATTTTAGGGCTCTATTTACTTATATATGTAAAACACAAGAGAACAATTGAGTTTTGGTTAAATGGGCTTATTAAAGAAAGGGAGAAGATAGAATTATAGGCCCATAACTAGTTAATATTAAATCATCCCATAAATAACTCATATTATGCATAATTATGGTAGGTATAATATGATTATACTTAATCCATAATTAATAAATTAATCTAACATTATGATGTTATAATCTCAAGATGTTAAGGAAAACTATGATGCCACGAGAAACACAGAATGCGGATTGTGCGGCCAATCGGCGCAGATTACTATAGCCGGTGTGCGCACCTAAGCCTTGATACGAAGCGAATTTTGATTATTTATGGATATCGAAGGGATCACTCATTCATATTTAAAAGTTGAAAATATGCGATATGCGCTTAAAATGATCCGTGAGTTCGATCATGACTCTCTTACCATTCATCTACATACTCATTCATATTAGTATTGATCGAAAAGAATTCATTACAATTCACAGTATCATTAGAACGGATTTGTTCAACACTCTTTATAAAAGGATTTATCAAGGCTACATATGGTATGCAATCTGACCTTGATTGGCGTCATCCAGTGTACACCCTACACACTTGAAGTGTTGTCCCATAAAGGTGAGCCACGCCGATCAGAATCGTCCTCACAATTTTACTCGGCGCAGAAGTCGCGCATTATCTGATGTTAGCTCGACATTTCGCGTCGCTGCATTAATAGAACGTACCATTCTGATGGATCTTCC
Organism: Tetrastigma voinierianum; assembly: GCA_016808115.1. NCBI lineage: Eukaryota > Viridiplantae > Streptophyta > Magnoliopsida > Vitales > Vitaceae > Tetrastigma > Tetrastigma voinierianum. The sequence continues at coordinate 174,694 of JAEQBH010004704.1, read as the reverse complement.
ATGTCATATATGAAACTGATATGAGACTCAATCCGCCGCCATCACGCCCGAGTCCTTATCGACTCCCATCACATCTGAGTCCTTATCGACTCATCACCTAATAATAAGTCATTGTGATAGCCAGTCATTCTGGATGACTTATCTGATAGTCATTTCAAAAAAATTCATTTTTATAAACCAAAAGCTTTTGGATGGTACCTCAATGATTATTTTATGTTCAAAGGCCACTTGTGCCTTTTTGTAGGTAATGATTTTGGTGCCACCACCATAACCCATGAACTAAGACATTTTACAACCTTTGTCGTTGGGGACTATGTTTGACAGTGTGGTGGTGGGTCTTTCCACCCGAGGGGGATCTATCTGCAACTTTGTATCACCGACACATGTTTTTCTTACCACTTTACTCAGCGAGTGGAAGCTCTGGTAGACGTTATCCCATTGTGAGCCTGTCGGCACTAAATGTAGTATCGATTCATTTCATGCATGCAGTTAATCTGAATCTTGCGTGGTATGCGTGCAATATATACATTGCATCAGTATGTCATGTCTCATATGCATAATGAATGCCATGGACAACACAATCCATACCATTTATTGAGTGTCATGGGCCAAATCCGTAGCTGCATGTCATTTCGTAATGTTTCATGACCCAATATATCGTCGGCGTATATCGACATTTACATGCAACATGTCATTCTATGTTCAAGCAATGACACACACCATTGTCAGCCATGTGTGGCCATTGCTGCTCTCAATTCATCACAATCCAGCGTTGAATTACTCGTATTGACCGTCAGCGATTCCTCTATATAATGCATTAGACACGTGACATCCAAACATAATGTACTCTTGGTCAATGACACTCCTCAGTCAAAGTCACACATTGGCTTTGAAGGAAGCCCAAATCAATCTGCGGGCCGCAGCGGCCCAAACATCATACGAGACCCTTTGTTTCAAGTCATAGGCTTACTGGGCGCCCAACGCTTCCTTCGCTGGCGTGGTTTGCACTGAAGCGGCCCAATGACCTTGCCTCGCCTAGGACTGATCTCCCTTTTCACATCACCAGGTAGCCTAAAAATACATACCCACACTAGAGCGAAAGACAATCTTCATTGGAAGATTTACACATAACTAATGGCTGAGTTCTTTAGGAAGAAATATTGAGCGAGAACTTGAAAACACAGATTTTCTTGTAATGACTGTAAATGAAAGAACCTATTTTCTAGCCTAATGATGGAAAGTAAGCCCGAGGAGTGGGAAGAATCTCTTGCACTTAACTGGAGCATAGACCACCGGGTAGGAAGCCTCCACAAGCCAAAACTTGATCTTCAGATCTCCCTTTCTCGGATGCACAGTAGAATCTTTTTCTAAGTACCCATGCACTTACCCTCATTTAGTGCAGTGAACTTTTGTTCTTTGCCAGAATGTGACCAACGAACTCAAATTTGAATCTTGGCTTTGATTTTCCTCTCTTCTCTCACTCTCTCGATCAAACTTTGAAGAAATGAACCACTTTTGCCCCTAAAGACTCCTCTTTTATTACAGCAGTTTTAGGTTGATTGTGTATTAAATAGTTCTCACGTAATATCACCTTCGATGCGGGTTCGATTTTGACCCGAAGCGATATATTTCATCTTAGTTTAAGTTCAAATCATATCTCATGAACTCAACTCGAGTTATTTCCTAACTTTCAAGATTTTCCTAAATAATCTCGTCCTTGGGAGTCACTAGACACAGATCATAAAACGTGAAGATTATTATCTAGATTAAAATGAGAGTGCGTTGGATATTTAGGTGCAGTGAGATGAATCAAATGGCGGGTGGGTTTGTTAATCGAGGATTTAGAAAATTTTAGTTTTCAATGTGCACTATTCGGAGCAATTTACTATTTTGTTTACAAAAAAGTACCAAATTTTTCTCGGGTTTTACAAAAACAATGAGTCTTCTTCTATTTGTAACGGCAATTTTCAGCCCAAATAGTGTTCTATAAGGGTGACTTTTCTTCTTTTTGAAATATACATAAAAGAAAAAAAATGTTTGATTAATCCCAAGACTATTTCCATTCAACTTCCCAAAAATTCTTGGATGAAGTTCACAAGCTTAGTTGGGCCTTGTATGTTCTTCTCATTCTTATTTCTATTCAAGAAGGTGTGAGTATTTTCTAATTTAAAAGTTACATGTATAAAATAGATTTTAAGTGTGTTCTCTTCTTGTTATCTATCTATTTTTTCAAACATAAAGCAACAACTATTTGTGCACATAGATTGAATTGTGGGAAAAGAGAATTATTTTATTATTGTTAGAGCAACAAAGAAACAATTTTTAAATTGAAAGTAAAGTATTCAAAGCAAACACTACCTTACTATCACCATATGTACCTAAATTTAAAAATGTCGTAAACAAAAGGTAGAATACATTATTATACTTTATTACTATCTTCATACACTTATACTTCAAAACGTCAGAAACAAAAGGTAGAATAGTATAGTGAAGGTTATGGTGAAAAGACATTAACTAGCTAGCTATTTTAATTAAATCAACTAATCTGATACCAAAATTGACCAAGAGAGTGAGAACTCATCTGATCACACCTAATTAATTCTAGTTATGATCATGCATTTTACATGATGTAGTAACCTAGTAATATGAAAGCATTTCATTTTTCTTACCTCAAATTATTTTTTATTTTAGCGCCATTCAACTTTTCTTTGGTTACATTAGATCACTTTATTAATTTTTCCTTTAATTTCCTTAATGTATAACATTTTTCTTTTTATCAATAGTTGTTTGTTGTGTAAAATCTCTATGAAAAATTACCTTTCACATTCTCTTATCAAATACTCAATTTTATGGTTCTTTGGTTGGGTAAGATTGAAATTGTGAAGCCACAACAAAGATAAACAACACAAATAAGACCTTAAAGTCTTTAGTATTTATTTCCGTGCTGTTTTTCTTCTTTTACTCAAAAGAATCATTTTTAATTTTGTTTAGTACATGTGATTCTTCTAAGTACTACGCCACATTCATTAGATAATATTATATAATATTAAATAACCGTCACATTTCTCATTGATGTGGTAGACATGAATAAATATATCCTCCAATTTTTTGTTTTTTTTTTTTAATTTTGTGATTAATAGAATATGTTTTCATTCAAAAACTAATTCTCTAAAAATATATTACATGTCTTATAATCCAAAAAGTAAAATTAAAAAAATGAAACTATATTTTATGAGGAAATCAACCAAATTGAGTGAAAATTAGCTCACATATGTCAACTCTTATTTCACATTAGCTTATCAAATATAAATGCACAAAAACATTGAATCAAAAGTCAAAATTTGTACATATAGAATTAACTCATAATTTGCTCAAATTTGTATTTTTTTCGATCCAATCTGATCAATCCCTTTAAATCGAGTTCAAATTATTGAATTAAGTATAAACCGCTTAGAACGACTGTTAAACCGTCAAACTGTTTGAACTAGACGGTTCTTTAGGAACCGAACTATTTGAATCTGATTGACGCTATGCCACCATATTAATTTCACGCTACCCTTAAGGTATATTGATTGTAGAAACATTCTCGAGAGCACATGACCTCATGGCTAACAGATGACATGTAATGTTCTGTTTAAGTAAATTCTTGTTATCAATGCGATGTGGGGATCAGTTTGATTTTAAATCGAAAGAAAAACCAGTGGAAGACAAACGGTTGTAGGGCTCTAAAACTTCGCGAATTAAGGTGTTAATTAGGCATGGCCCACGTGGCGGTTGCTTAACTCTACAACCTAATAAAAGTAATTTAAATTTATAGTCACCAAGTTAATATTAAATACGTTAATTTTCTTTAATTTCAAATACAAATATCAATATATGATAATACAAAAAGTAAAAAAAAAAAAAATTTTAGTTTTAAATTAATTTATATATTTTAAAATATAAATATTTAATTTTTTATAATATAAATAAACTCTGTAACAAATAAAAATATATTTTCTAAAAGTATTTAAAATATTAAATAAAAAGAATATAAATTTCTATAATTACAAAATAAGTTGAAATAAATATGCTAATTTTTTTTTCTTTCAAATACATTCTCATCTAAATATTATATATTTTATTTAGAAAATTTTAAAATATCAATATATGATAATACCAAAAAGTAAAGCTGATTATGGGCATGCTTGAAGTATATGATTAACAGTATAATCGACCAAGGCTAATTAGGTTTGTTCAGCAGGCACGGCCTAGCCAATTTAGGCCAAAGGCAGATATATATGGCCAAAGAGTTTAATATCTTTCAGGATCGTCTCATGCTGGATTTTATTTAACAAATGCCTTTGTCGGGATAGACTCCCACACGAAGAATATCTCAGCCCTTAATACTTAATGGGTCGTTAACGATATCGGCTCAAAGGGTGAGCAAGCCCGGCTGCAAGGACCGCTTAGATTGACTTTATTTATTTAAAGGAAAAACTTCGTCTCCACCGTGAATATGCAACCTTCTCCTTCAGGTTGAAGTAATTAAACACTAAATGGATCACATTCCTTTGCGATAAAAAGAAGATCATCGCCTGAAATAAGGTATGAAGTGAAACTAGAAGAAGAAGGGTCCTAGCATTTCTACAGTTAGGAGAATCTAGCAAGCATCGGAGAGGAGGCGGAGCCCATGATTCTGTTTGTTTTGCCCAGTTGTTAGGACAAGTGTATGTTTAATGATCAGGTGTTTGAGTGGGGACTATAATTAGCATAAGTGGCTGGAAGCAACGCGGGAAATCTGGCGATCGGCCTGGGTTAAATCGCTCCCAGTGATCTCCCTTTATCTAAAGTTTTTGGTAGTTCCGTTCATGCCGGATCATGGAGTTTATCCTTTATGTCTAACAGCCTATGGTCCGCCCGTTGAAGATCGGTTTCTCGCTGACATCGGAGATGAGACCAGAGGAGCGGGCTGAAACCGGATGTGAATTGAGCATGCGAGCCCACTTCTGACGGAGAACGACGGCTCTGAATCTGCTTGGAACCAATGGGCAAAGGCAATGGAACACCTGACATATTGCCCACAACCTAGACCGAATAAAGGCGAGAGCTAGCTGCACGATATAGTGATCTGGTGATAATGGGTTATCTTGATGTGACTCTCTACTCATTGATTCATACTAAGAACAATCTGGAAGATTTGGTCTGAAAGGACCTCCTCATACCATTCAGTAGGGCATTTGTGGTGGCCGGCGATCGGCCGGGATCGTAGAAGAGAGGCCGACGGGGATAGACCGTTGGAATCGGCCCTTGGCGTATGCTACTGGTTCGGTACTTATTTATAGTTTTACACCTGCGCGGTGCCACGCGTGACATCTTATCCTGTCAAGGATGCACAACATCGCATCTTCCCCGCCCGGCGGCGTATTTTGGATTACGACCTCCTGGATTCGTCATCACAGCAGGTAACATCCACGACGGATCTCGATCCATGTGGTCGTATATTGCACTTGACTAAATGATGATCCTTAATATGGCGCCCGATCAGGTTGTTAAACCTGCCATTGACGCGTGAAACTCATGGATGACCGGGTGACTCGACACTCTCTCCCACAAAAATCGAAGCGAAATAACACGTAAGAGGCTGCCTTAATGCATGCTTGTCAGCGCATCCAGCGATACGTAGGGTCCAAATGAGTAAATAATAATCGTTTTGAAATTGCACCTGTAAATCATTTCAATAAGTATATCGACCAAATACATATCTCGTGGTTGGTTGATAATTCACTCTTATACAAACATATATCAAAATTCTGGGAATTCTAATACATGTATATACATAATGATAACCAAAGCCTGACCCAGGCTTTCTTCCTGTTGACCTCACAGGATGGCGGAGTCTCCTCGTCGCTCCTGTACCCCTCAAAGAAATATGTTCCCTCGACAGGGGTAGGCTAATAGTCGGTAATTGGGAATCCACCCTAAATGAGACTACTCTCCACCTAAAAGTGCATATACAATGCTTTCAGAATAGAAAACAAAATATTCAAAGTAAATCGCATTGATCCTACTTGAATGTCTACATTACTTTTCAGGCTCATATCAAGGTCTCCTGCCCGACTCCTCATGCTTGCATAATACTTGTCTCAGAAGTATTTTAACAAAGATATTTGTTCATTATTTATGGACTACCCTCCACGATATAAGTAGTGGATCGACTCAGATGTTATGTTAGTGGATACCCTCTGAATGTATCAATTGGGGTACGACTCAGATTGATATTTTATATGGACTACCCTCAGTGTATATCAATTCAGGCGGTCAGGCAGTTGATATTTTATATGGACTTACCCTCCAGATAATTGTATTTTAGTGACCCTCAGGAAACCATTCTCTCGAGAATCACCTCATGCACTCACTCCTATTGTTCTAGGAACACATTGCATATGGAATGCATGATGCCAATTCAATACAATTCATATGCTTATGCGAATATGTATATATTATGATACACATTTACATATTTTAATCACCACAGAGCATGTTATGTAATTTCACAATCCATTACACAAAAATTAGCTCACTTGGGCTAATTATCCAACAAACAGTAGTTTGTGATTACTACGACCAAACATTATTTCAAAAGGTATTTTGAACCACTATCTAGAACGGTGAAACATCGGGTTAGTGTTCGCGGTTCACGACATTACATTTCCACACAATTCCAAGCCATTTCCGGCCTCATACCATAACACAAGATTTATTTCATAAATTTATGAAATAAACACCAACGACCTACACGATCCTGAATTTGTGTATTTGTCCATAAATTTCACGATCATCGGTTCACTTTGGGAACCACATTTCATAGCCATTCGACCGTATACACATGAATGTTTTGTTTCTAATTCATAATTAACAACCCAAACAGCCCATAAAAGCTACATTACGGGTTGCTCCATGAATCCCGAAATTTCAATAATTGATCCCGAGTTTTGGGGCCGTCGAAAGCAACAGTTGAGCCTCGATCAGCAAAAACATTATAAAACACTGGCAAGTGTAAAGAAAAGAAAAGAGCACAAAGTGATAAATCCCTGCCCATACGAGTTTTCAAAACTCCTCAATCCAGGTATCCGTGTTGCTCTCGCCCGCGTAGTACAACTTTTATTCTTGTCTGACCAATTAGGCCCAGTGGATCGTCTGAGAAATCTGAGAGAAGTCACCGCTTTCTCTCCACCAGATTTCAAAAACACAACGATATGCATCCTCCCTTTTCCAGCCGCGTGTTGGCTTTCTTTTCAATTGGAGGAATCACTATTCTCTATTACATTTTCTTATCATTTAATCAAATTTAATGCTCATCGCATCCCCCAGCTTTGGATTTTTCGACATTAGCCTTATCTCGATTTGTCAATTCTTTCTCTACCATGCTCATGGCACATGATACGTGGTACTATGTGACTTTTGTTGCATCGAATATCGTTTCGGCCTGAAAGCAGCGATGCCTCGAAAAGCGTGTAGAATTGAAACGTCTCGAGTGCGGCGAAGTCGGCGTACTAGCTAGATTTCCTGAAGATGATTCGATGGTAAAAATGTTTCATCATCTGAGATCTAGAGAATAAATTTCGGATTTTTTTTTATCGAAATTACGATTTTGCCCTTTTTCCAGAAATTGGAATTTCTCAGGTCTTACACTTAACGCCTAGAACGATCAACATCTGTGTAAGGTATTCCCGGCTAGCCTAAAAGGCCCTGCTCTGGCCTAGTTCCACAAGCTTCCAAGAGGGTCTCTAAACTCATTCGATGAATTGTGGGCTACGTTTGTCTCTTTATACCAGTGCTCCATTTGGCAGAAAGGAAACATCAGCTCCCTCTAATCCATCTTCAAGCAGGACGACGAATCCATAGGAGTTTCACGGAGATTTGAATAATTTGTCAGAATTGATGTTTATAAGTATGGATGCGGTTTACTGAACTTTGAAGAAGCTTTGGGGTGATACCTTTTCTTCCAATCCTTTCCCTTGATCCACCGCAACCATGGAAGAAGCTGGCATGTCGGCGGGCGGAGACAAACTGCTGGAGGATAATGTCCAGACGCCTCTAAGCGATGATAAGCTGCCCAGAGGCGGCAAAGTACCCGCAGAGCCGGCTGAGCGAAGGAAGCAGGCAAGGGTTTAAAGCGCCTTTAGAATAGCGAGAGAAAGAAGGGCCTCCCCAAATTCACCCCCTCAACATCTCCTGGCGGCGCTCCCTCGCCAGGGGACCACCCCCGATTTCGTGGCCGCCCGTGCGGGTAAGAATCCGGGCTTGGCCCCTTGATCGGTGCACCGAGGTGTGACTACCACAGGGACCACGACTATGAAACAAATCATTGCCAAGGCCTGAAGTTCTTGGTAGAAATATTAATCTAGGCCGGGCATCGTGTTCGTTGGTGACACGGCAGGAATAGCCCCAAGTGGCCAGAATGGAGCTAACTAAACGCTCAGGCATCCATCGATCGATTACCATCAGCGTTATGCTGGGAGGCCCGATCAGTGATCAGCTGCAGTCTCGAGCGAGATGAAAATGCCCTGCGACCTCAATCGGGCAGAGTGAAACACCATCGGTACCACTGAGGTATGACGGTTGGCGATCAATGGCCGTATCACTTCTCACATAAGAAGAGCCTAGCCGGGTCATCGCTTCCCGTTATGATGCATATACTCACCTTATTGTATTAAGCAGATTTTGATGTGCATAGGGTCCTTGTTGATCAAGAATTCACGTGATTCAGATGTACCTCGACCTGCAGGCGGATGAAGTCGATCGGTCGTCTGGTTTGGCGAGTTTTATCTGGATTCAGCGGGGCCACCAGCGGCCGATTGGGTGATATTACTCTCGTAAGCGGACCAGATAAATCAACAAGTATTGTTTTCGGTGGTTGAAGATTTGGGTCAATACAATGCTATCGTAGGCCGAACCTGGCTACTTACCATGAAAGCAATCCCCTTTTGGCCTCAGACCAAAACACATATGGTAGTTACCTGATTACTAAGGAATATTATATAATCCACTGAGCTGCATATAAACTTATTTGAGACCAAAGCATACAAATTTATGACACTATTACGAAAGGACTATTAATAACTAATCTAGACAATGATTTATATGTAACATTGACATTCTCTTATCTCAATAGAAAATCTCACAAGGTAAATCATTTTTAAATTTTGGTTTAATTACGGAAATGTCTGCAGTGCCGCGGTCGACAAGTAATAAAATGGATTAAGTCGGATATCGATCCAGAGATCTCGAAATTTCGTCTTCCTCACAGCTACTCAATCTCCATACTATTTGGACGATAAATGATATTAGGGTCCAGCTTAAAAAATTGGAAGTATACTATACAGTAATAAATAAGATAATCAAATAAGCGGAATATAAAGGCAAAATAGTTAAGAAAATAAGTAGACCTTTGAATAATTATCTTCCGGAGGACATCAAGTGTACTACTATAGTGAAGTACGATTCTGTAGTTATGCGATAAAACTTCTTGAATATTTCGAGGTTTTAAAATCACATCCCGAAGATGTGTGATCTGTTGGATCTCTCGAGACTCCACATTTCATTATCATTTCACGATTCTGAAGACGGGAAACAATAACTACTTTTAAAATGGATTTCATAATACAGGTATTTTTTCTTTGCAATACTTCATACCCATTTATGAATTTGTCAAACAGCTCCCAAGTTATGGTCCAAACGAGGATATACAACTTCAGGGATGCTCTTTCACTCAAAATTAGAATAGATCACCCTCTCACCCAGTTAGATCTCGGCTAACACGGGATTCGACTCATATTGAATTGAGATGTTGAACTCGCTTGTTTAAATTGATAAATCATTGACTCTTTCTTGATTTCAAGTGAGAAGAGATTTATCGAAGTAAACTTGCAAAGCTCATTCGATCACAAATAAGGGTTAATATGCCTTCAAGCGATTGTTCGTAACTCTCAGGGAATACACCTTCCCTACTGTGTCACTCAGGGCCTCCTTGAAATAAGAGCAATGGGAGACCAAATCTTACTCATGGTATAGAAAGCCCGATATTCAGATCCAAAAGCAGTAAACCATTACAGTAAATTCATAAAGAAATTCAAAGGCTGCTGAAGCGATACGGGAAAGATAATTTATGACTATAACATTCACTTAATGGAAGGCTGGATTCCTCGATTCTTGAATTACACATCAGGCATTCTCGGTCTTAGAGAATAAGCTACTGATTGAGGCGAAGGTTGAATTCGAAATTTGTCACGAACTTCAAACATTCAGGTAGTAATTTGAAAAGAATAGAATTACGCATTCGACTACGCTTAAAATCGACAACACGGATCAGAAAATAAAGCGAACAATAAGCGATAAATCTAATCTAATCTCACATATCGATATTGAAGAAAAAGAAAAAGAAAAAGAAAGAAAGAAAAGAAAAGAAAACTAAAAGGAAAATAAGAAAATGAGCCTTTAGCTACCCAGACCTCTCGTGCGTGTCACTTATGAGCTGCGTTCCTCTTGGGTATTTGCGTATTTATAGGAGTTTCTCAGGTTGGAGTACAATCGACGCGTTGGTTGTGGATTTCCATGTGGGTGGCCCAGTTAATGTTCCAAGTTCGCGACCTCGAATCCCTTGTGACATGTATCCATAGCCGCTGACATCGATCTCCGCGTCGCGACATCAGCCACAGAATCTATGCAGGCCTTGAACAGTGGTTCGCGTGTTGCAACCTCAATCTTATGCGTGACATCGAAGCGTCTTGCGGGCTTCAAATGGGTTGCTCGATGCGGGCATCTCAAATCTCTTGTCAGCGACATCAGCTAAATGAGCTATGACTTTCAGCGTCTGCCACGGTGTTGCGACATCGGTCCCTGTCGCGACATCACTTTGCGGGTTTCAATTGCGGTCTCTCACGATGTCGGCGACATTGATATCTTGTCGCGACAAGTACATATGTCATTGAAGGTTTTAATGGTTACATACATTTGTCAGCGACATCATTCTATCGTGACATGGCTTAAGGGACTTACAAGCTTCCGCTGATTGCTCTTGGTGTGCGACAAGCAATCTTAATAAGCGACATCGAACGCCATTCTGGTCGACGATGGTTCCGCGTTTGTGCGGCAATCTGATCATGTCGCTGGCGTGATTCTATGCCCGCCGCGGGACTCGCCCGGTAATCTTTGATGTCGCGACTTGAGTCTCTGTCCGCTGGCGACAACAGGTTACCTCGACTTCATCTCCTGACGTGCGCTTCCGGCGATTCTCGCATGATGACTTTATCGAGTCGCGACATCAGCCTAATCGTGGCATCACGATCTTTGTCACGACATCATTCCCATAACCACGGTTGTCCCTCGGGCAGCCATCTGGTGATACGTTCGCGACGATTGCTTATTTCCCTTCACTTTCACGATGTCGACCTTTCTCTCTTTAGGCGATCTTGCCCGTGACTGCTTTTCTTGCATGCGATGTCGCGGCTAACGCTGTTCATTGTCGATGTCACGGCGGCATCCGGATATCGCGACGCGGAGTCTTCTTCTTCCTCATTTCTGGTTGCTTTGAAGTTTCTTTAACTCGGCGCCCATTCTTCAAGTAAAGCCGTTCCGATGCGGAGTTTCTTCTTTGCAACACGGATATGCATTTTGATAGTTACGACTTCCACGACATCGGTTCGCCATATTTGCTGCGTACTTCTCTTTGCGTAACCCCATGACGAATTATCTCGTCGCAGCTCATCCACCTTACGCTTCTTTTATGAATATTCTTAACTCTTGAATTCCACGCATTCATGAGTTTAGTTGGTTATTCCATAGTGCACTTTGCCATCAGTCTTGTTTAGATAAAAATAGATCGGAAATATGGACTAAAAATGGATGACTTTCAAGCTCATCCAAACTCCCAAACTTAAAATTTTGCCAATCCTCAGAAAGCGAAAGAAAAAAAAGAAAGAATTGTTTGTCCTCGAGCAAAATAAAAATTTTAAGGACATTTTCTGATTTGTTACTGCTTGATGGCATTCAATTTAATTAAGGAAATACAAAATTATGCATTATTTTACGTACATCTAGCTTCAAGTCCCGGTTCAAGGTTGGTTTCTACTCTTTGCCAGTATACAAAACTAAAGCGTGAAATTGTTTTACAAACAACATAATCATTGGATCTGTTGAAAAATAAATTGTTTCCTTTCTCATCTTCATAATTATTCATAACTCCCTAGGTCCTTCACCGGTTTCTTTGACTTTATTGCTTTTCCAAATTCATAAGCTTGTTGTTTATGTGATCTCCTCCCAATGTAGTAATTCCATCATGAATCAATCGGGTCTTTGGGCTTGTAATGTTAGGCTTGGGTAAGGTAGGATAAGAAAGGAACTTTTTGGTTTGAATTACCTGAACTTTTCTCTCTTCTTTCTCACTCTTTTCCTTGTGTTCTTTAATAAACTCCCCGAGCTTCATTTTTGGGACATCTCCTGGATTTCTTAACGAGTGTATGCTCCCATTTCTCATTTGTAATTCAATGGGGTACTGCTTTGTTTGTCACCATTCGGGGATAGTGCAATGTTTACCTTCTTAGGCTTTCTAACACCCTTAAGCGAACTTTGGGTTAGTAACCACACCAGGATGGCATTAGAATGCAGATTGATAAAACACCCCTAAGAACTTAATAGTTCGAAATTAGACTCAAAATTAAAACTTATCCCCTTTTTTTATTGTATTTATGTTTTTGACCCTTTTCCTTTCATTCCCCTTTTTCTGTCTTTTCTCCTTGAGTTCTTAACAAACTCCCCAGGCACCCAGTTCCCTTCTTATCTTTGGTTCTTGGGTAATCACAGAGGTTCTTTCTTGGAAGATTGAGTTCTTTGGAAGGTTTGGGGGTTTAAATTGGTGATTTTAGAAATATGGCTTGGTGACAATTTAACGGAACTAAGGTATATGCTTTAGCATATAGATGGGGATGGCTTGAATGAACGAACTTTCAGAATAGCTGCATCATTTCTTATTAATTTGTATCACACAAGTTTTAACCTCAATCAATAATCTAACAAGTTCTAGAATGCAGGTTAGCTCTGTTTTGTTAGCAGTTACTTGGAATTAAATTTTTTGTTGATGAGTAGTTAAACTCTTTGTATCAATGAGTTCTTGACTCATTGTTCATACCAAATCTCAAAAATATGTTTTTGTTTCTTCAGGAATTTCATTACTTCCCTCTAATTACGGACTCCAACCGGTTAGACTTAAGTCACTTTTGTACTTTGTGTTTCAATCAAAAGCGTATTCATTTGGCCTTATTCTACATTTATTATTTCTAATCTATCTTGCTTCATTCAGTATCGCGACATCTAAATGAGTTTTATTACGGAACTAATTTCTTTTATTTTCGACTATGCATCACAAGCAACACAACGTGAACAAACAAATTCAAAATAGCACACAACAATTCAATTCAAATTTCTTATTTTATTTACGATTCAATTGCAGCAGTTGGATCTGATTCAAATGGGATAAGGAGGTAAGGAGGCGGTTTGGGTAGAAGTCTATGCTTTTTCTTTTGGAAGAGGCGGCCAAGATATTAAGGGATCCGGGTCTAGGTATTCAAATGAAATTTAGGAATGGAGAAATTTCATTTCCCTTCTTTCCTTTCTCTTCTTGATTTCCTTCTGAGCTTGATCTTGATGAAGATCTCGAACTGGAAGATCAACCTTTTGTTCGACTCATCCTCTTCCCCGAACAATTCATTGTATTCTCCATTTGGTCATGACCTCTAAGAATTTGGAGAGATTATTGTTAATCAGTCCAAATTTTAATACGTCTTCTGCACCATAGGATTCGACATCCTTTTTGCTTCTTGTCTCTATCATCCAGTTTATTTTCAAAAATCGCCATGAGACTTGTATGAGACTTGAAGCCCTTGATTTGCTTCCACAAATTTGGCCTTGCTCAGTATCTCTTTTTCTTTTTATCAATGTTGGGAGTTTGAGAATCCACGCTCAAGCGATTATTTATAAAGAAATCTTCATGACTTGATTTGAGTTTACGTATGATTGTGATCTGCTTTCCTTAGTTTAACAACTCTTCCCTTATTTTCTTCAAAATTTTCTCATATGTTCCTCTCTTACGGTGACTCTTCTCCCCACTTGTTGGTCTGCTTCTTTGTAGCTCCATCTCGCCTCCTTTTCCTTCTGTTGGCTCCCTCCTCCCACTTCTTGGTCTCTTAACTTTCAATTCTTTTCATAAATGCCTTCTCTGAATTCTGGCTGTAGGTTCCACTCATACATTTTCATCCATTCTCTTTTTTGCATGGCATTGAGGAGCTTCGATGTCAGGCTTGTTCTCTTGTGCTCCTTGAGCTTTCTCCATGTTGATTTAATTGCGCACGAGGAGGTGGGCGGCTAAGAATGGAGGGTCTATTAATTTGCCTTCATCCACGCCCTTCGTGCTCCCGACAAAAATGAAATCATTGTTGTCGGGTGGGATTTTACAGGTGCTCTGCTCCTTGATCGGCAACCCTCGAGTCTCCTTTTAAGTCTTTCGGTGGGGCTTCATCTCTTTTCTCTACCGACACCCCCTTTTCTTGGTTTCTTGGTCCTTTGCTAACTCTTTGTCGAGAAGGAGTGGGTGAAGCTTTAAGTGCTTCTTCTTTTGATTCCCATACTCCTTTAACCCCTGACCTTGAACATAGAGCAGTGATTGTTCTTTGGGTGAGAATAAACCCTCTTTTATTCCCTTCATGATACCTCATGATAGAATTTTCAATGACAAATCCTACATTGATCTTGTATCCTTTTAGGATGGCATACAACAACACAACTTCTTGTTCTCACTGTGCACACTTGTTTTGTTGGAACCAAAACAAAAGCCAGGAAGTAAAACCATACCTTCAGCTTCTGGAGTGAGAATTCCCACTGGTAGATGTTCTTGGCATTCCTTCTCTTAGTTTATTTACTTTACCATTAGTGAGTTCTTGGCAATCTTTCCAAAATCTGGTTTTTCAAGGTTTCTTGAATTTGGAGCTATGCTTGTACCTTGCCATGCAGTAGGCCTCGTTGATGGCCTTGGCTTCATATAGAGCGGACTCCTCTAAAAGCGCTCCATCCTTGAGTCTACCAAATTTGAATAAAACTCTCTTACAGTCTTTGTATACCTGATTTTTGGTGTGCGCGGGAGCTACTCCCACCTGCTGCTCCATCCATCTCTTGAAGATACTTGAGGGTTTTCAGATCTCCTCTCTGTGACAAGCCCCTTGTTAGCATAATATTTTTCCACTTTGGGAATTAAACCGTCGACCTGAAATCTTCTACTTCTTCTTCTTCTCTCACCTTTCCCTTTCCTTTTGCTCTTTCTTGGGAGTTTGCAAGACCGGGTGTTTCGATGGCACCTCTCTGATTGTTCTTCTTTGGCAGATCTCGTCTAAGTGTTCTTGAGAGTTTCTTCTTACAGTTGTTCATGTTCCACGTAATCTCGTCTAGGTTAGGGACTAGGGTGGGAATTTGACCATTGAAACAGAAGAAAAGCTCTTCCAAAAGGTTTGAAAGCTAGGGTTTTTCGGGTTGAGATTCGAAGGAGGAAGAAGGTGAACCGTATGTGGTTTGCGGTGAATGATAAAGTTTCAACGGTTTTGAATTCAATCAATGTTTGTGGTCTACTTATTGCTTCATTAAAAACACGATCGACCCCGATTTCGCCTCTTTTATTTGAGATCATTGAATTTAGAGATAAAGTGAGTTAATGGCATTAAAAACTCTTTTATGTCGCGACATGCTAAGTTTGTCGCGACATACACATCAGATTTAAGGTGTTGAATTATCATGTTGCGACATCCTTTTTATTCTGTTTTTTATTCCCGACTATTTCTACCTTGTTGGGGTTGTTGCGACATCATTTTTTTTTTTCACGGTGGTGTCCGCGACATATACCTTCTTCCTTGATACTCCATAATTGCCCTTTCAAAACAGAGTACGACATGGCTGTTTTGTCGCGACATCACTTAATAATCACGACATAACCCATACATCGCTGACCTAAGCCCTTAACTGATGATCTGAGACAGGGTCTATTATTGACCTGCCCTTTTAGACATCTCTTCCAGGCATCTCAAGCAAGGTTCAACAATCCAATTCAGTATATCTGAATTGGGTTAGGAGAGGTTACTCCCTTTTCTCATGTTGTGACTTCTACGCAAGTTCTTGAATTGTTCTTATGGTTGCCTTGCCATTCATATCTTTAAACCTTGCGGAAGCTCACTTTGTAATATTCAAGAAAAATCTAATTAAACTACAATTGATTTCTAAAATTAAATCTATCCTTATAAAAACAAATCGACCTAATTTTCAACTAAAAGAAAAAATATTTCAAAACTTAAATCGAGGAAATTAAATCCTTATGGATTGCCTCCGTGTTTGCCTCGGTTTTGAGTCCTTAGTGGACTTCTTTGTTGTGGTACTTCTTCTTTCATAGAGCAGGTTGGAGTTCTTCATTTCCCTCTTCCTATTTAGATAATGCTTTAACCTCGTCCATTGACCTTGAATTCTTCCCCATTATCTTGTCCTCAGTATCCTTGCTCCAAATGTAGTACTTGACACCCTTGTGTATGGCCCGCTCCATTTGGATTTTAATTTCCTGGAAACAAATTTCGGTCTAGATTAAGCAGCGAGAACTGTTCCCTGCTCACGAACTCTTTTCTCAAAATTCTCGATCATGCCATTTCTTTGTCTTGTCTTTGTATATTCTAGCATTATCATAGGCTTCATTCTCGGTCTTTCAGTTGAACATTTGAACAATCTTTCTTCCCTTGCAACGCCGTCGAAGTTTAACTTCTTGATGGCCCACATTGCCTTGTATTCCAATTCAAAAATTAGATGACATGGTTGCCAAAAACAACTCTGTATGGGGACATTCAATGGGGTTTTGTATGCGGAGTCTGTAAGCCAAAGTGCATCGTCAGGTTTGACAATCCTTCTGGCAGGCTCACGTCTTTTCAGAATATTATTTTGATCTCCTTGTTTGACATTTAAGCGTCATTAGTGCGGGGATGATAGCTAAACTCATTGCAATCCCATACACACATGAGTTTTGCAAATATTTTGTTTGCAAGTGGGTTCCCCATCACTTGATGATAGTTACGGGTGTTCCAAATCTGCTCAAATATTCTTTTGCAAGAAACTCACAGCTGTAATGCATCATTCCTTGAATGACCCTTTGCTTCACCCATTTGGAAAGCGTAATCTCACTAGTACTTCGGTATGTATAGGTTTCCAAATGATGGTGAAAGGTCCCCATAAAATCTATTCCCCCACTTATCAAATTGTATCACCAAAAATACCTCTGGGCATTTCCGACCTCTCTTTGCTGATATTTCCAATCTTTTGGCATCTATCGCACAATTTAACCCACTCGGCCTGATCTGAAGATAGTGGGACGATAAAATCCTGATTAGAGTATCTTTTGAGCTATTCTTTCTCGAGAAAAAATATCCCCCGTAGGGTGATGCATGCATTCATTTAAAATGTTGCCTTGTTCACTTTCGACACATCTTCTTATTATCATGTCAACACCTCTTTTGAATAATAGTGGGTCATCCCCAAATATATTTTGCTGTCGATTAAAGTTTCCTCTTACGTTGGTATTGGGTCTGAGCATTACTCCACAAGCGGATAATTCACAATATCTGACGCCATGGAAGTTGGAGGAAACAACAAGCGATTGCTCATGCAGGAAGTTCTCTGTTAACATCACATTTCTTCTTCATCTTGCTTCTTTCTACTCTTGACAAGTGATCAGCTATCACACATTGTCACATCCCTTTTATCATGATTTCCAAATCAAACTCCTGCGGCAATGACACCCACCTGCTCAATCTTGGCAGCAGCTTCCTTTTTTGACATCAAGTATTTGATTCTTTGCATGATTAGTGAATTACCACATGGGATCCTAAATGTATTGCCTAAATTTTCACAAGCAAATACTATGGCTAGCATCTCCTTTTCGATTGTTGAGTAGTTCTCTTGTGCTTCATTGAAGGTCTTACTAGCATAGTATATGGCTGAATACTTTCTCTTTTCTTTGCCCAGCCACGACTCCATGGCAAAATCCGCGGCATCACACATTATTTCAAATCCTGATCCCATTAAGGTGCAGCTATAGGTGCTTGTACCCAATCGATTTTGATTTCGCCCGAAAACATCCTTGCGAGTTTCGTAAAATTGAACCTTGTATCTTTTCCAGCAATTTGCATAATTAGTGCGACTATTTTTGAAGTCTTTGATGATGAATCTCTATAAAATCGGCATGCCCCAGCTTCTTACTCCTTTGCGCTGGTAGGTGGTGCAAGAGTTTTGATAATGGATACCTTGGATTGGTCCACTTCTAGTCGATGCGAAATTTTATGCGAGAACAATACCTTATGTCGTATAAAATGGCATTTTCCCGGTCAGTGCTAGTATTTGTCTTGGCATCTTTGGAAATCTTTGTTTCAGTTGTTTAAACATTGATCAAAGCTGGATCCATACACAGTGAAGTCATCCATGAAAATTTCCATCACTTCTTCAACCAAATATGAGAATATTGACATCATACACCTTTGGAATGTAGGGGCATTACAGCATTTTGGAGTGGCATCATACGCGAAAGGTACCATAGGGGCATGTGAGGTGGTCTTCTCTTGGTCCTCGGGTGCAATAGCAATCTGATTGTATCACAGTACCCATCCGAGGAAAACAAAGTGAAGTGTCACCTTCTTTGTCAACATCACATTCGTGAAAGCGAAATGATCTTTTATGGTTTCTTTGAATTCTTCCTGTAATCAATACATACCCTCCATCTGTCCTTTGTTCTTGTTGGAATCAATTCATTTTTTCATTTCGATCCACAGTAAACCCCTTTCTTTGGAACCACATGGAATTTGGGCTCGCCCAATCTTGTGCGAAATAACATAGGCCAAAACCGGCATTCGACAATTTAAGTACCTCACTTTCTTACTACTTCCTTCGTCTTTGGATTCGAGTCTCCTTTGTGTTAGGATGGTTTGAAGTCTCTTTCTAAGCGAGAATCTTATGCATGCAAATTGATGGATTGATACCGCCGGCTCTTGATGGACCCAGCTAAGCGATTCCTTATGCTTTCTTAATATTTTCAGCAATCTTTGTTCCTCGGCATCAAAGTGCATTTTGAGAAATGATCAGCAGTTTATTTCTTTGGTAATTTCGTAAACATACTTTAAATGGCCGGTAAGCAGCTCTTTCGAAACTAGTCCTTCACTTGCTTGGTTTCTTGATGATTTCCTTTTTTCCATATTTTCCCCATTGTCATTTTACGTTTTGCTTCAAGCTCATCATAGTTTCCTAAAATGAAAAGCTAGCGTATGGAAGTCGAGAATAGACATCTTGGTATATTGAATTCATCTCTTTTCATTGATAAAAGCTGAGTATTACATTCATTGTTAACATCGGGGTTGGAAGTATCAATGAGAAATTTGTTACATTGCAACTTTCCTTGTCTCATCATCTTTTGCATACTTTTGATCAAGTTAAGCGGCTGACTTCTTCTCGACCCTCAGATCAAAGGCTTCCTTTTGCATGTCAATCGAAGCGACTCAGTAGCTAGGAATGGTCTTCCAGTAGCGGGAGTACTTGTGAATCTTCTTCCATGTCGAATGATGAAATCTCTTTGGAAAGTAAATTTCTCAACGGTGACCGGCCGTCTTCTAAGACTCCTTCGGGTTTCACCATCGTCTCAATACGCCATTTGAAGGTAACGGTGGTAGAATAGCCTCCCAAAACTTAGTTTCTTGGCAGCGAAGAGGCATCAAATTGATACTAGCTCCACGAGTCGAGCTACGGAGGTCGATTCCTCGACAATACAAAGGAATCGTGAAGCTGCTGGGTCTTTCATCTTTTCTTGGTAGTTCTTTTCGATTCTTGCCGCTTTGCAAGTAGCGGTGAGATTCACTATTCCTTCCTCTACAACTATTTTTCTTTTCTTGCTCAGTGTCCTTGAAATTTTGCATAGAGTGGCATCCCAGGTTACCACTTTAGTAAAGATATCTTGATCTCCCGACGGAAAGTTTTCAAAAAACCTTACCAGCTATCTCATCTTGGATTCTGGAGTCTGTGGAAATGGGACCCGCGAGGTCTAGATCCTTGGATGTTCTTCCTTCTCCTTCTTTCTTTCTCGATTACCTCTTCCCTTTACGGGTCTTGCTCCTTAACATTTCTTTATCATCTTTTTCTTTCATCTTTTCTATTTCCTTCCCACTCCTCAGCTGCACAGCCATGCAGTCCTTTGGATTTTTCTTTGTGTCACTTGGGAAGGTATCTTTCCTCTGGCTTTGCAGGGTTAGGGCCAGCTGCCCTACTTGTGTCTCCAGGTTCTTCAGGGATGCATTGGTGGTGTTCTGAAAAATTTGAGGGTGGTACTTGATTGCTTCCAACTCTGCAAACTTTTGTTCATGGAGGTTGTGCTTCTTATTATCCCCGTAAATACGGCATCTGTTCTTGGTGGGCCTCCTCGACCACGATATTCATTTTATGTGCTCATTTCCTTACTTTCTTCTTTGCTGGAACCTTGGTGGCTGTTGATACCCTTGTTTGAGGTTGCGTCACACCTTGGGCCTTGAGAAGCCCCTCCGCCCATATAGAGAAATTCTCATGGTTCTTTGAGTCTTTGAGTGATAATGTCTTTGGCGGGTTAAGTTGGGTTTGAAATGGTAACTTCTCACGCTCACCTAAGTATTTTACCTCCTTAGCATCCTTAGAATTGTTCTTCGTGACTCTCTCGGCACTTTCCTTGATAACTCTCTTTCAAGCTTGCTCCTATTTCATGGACGGTGTGCGGCCCTCCTCTGCTTGTTGTCCATTAGTGCATAATAGCATCCAACTTTGCTTCCATAGCATTCATCTTGCTCAGCTCCATGATCCCCTTTCCTCTGCTGGCTCCTTTTGAAAACTCAGAAGGAGTTTTCATATTGCATTGCCTGCCGAGTCCTCTACTCGTCTCTCTTGCCTCTTATTACTTTTTCGGCAGATATACAACCTTGGAAGCATCGATGATCCCCCTTTGATATATCATTCAAGGCTGTTCTCGATGTCCACTCCCGAGTCTTGGATCTATCCCATGCATTGGACTTCTTCTCATTAACCGTTTGAGTCTTTCCCGAGCCCGCATGGCTCTCGTCTTCCTGCTGAAAAACAATGATTTCCCTCCTCCTTTCTGAGGTGAGTGATGGGGGGAAGAATCTGCCCAAATAGGCCTCTACCAGCTCCTCCCAAGTATCAACAGAACCATATGGTAAAGATTCATACCATGTGGCTGCTGTATCTCTTAGAGAGAATGAATAGATGTAACTTGATAACCTCACGGTCGCATTCAAAACTAGCTGTGTTCGCCGTCTGAGAAATCTCCCAGTGTTCCATTAGGATCTTAGGTGGGATGACCCGATGGCGGTGTTCTTGAACCATTGTAATTAGTCTTTGGTTTTAGTTCAAAGTTAACATCGATATTTGTTGCTGATTCTTGAGTACTCATCTTGAATAATAGGCTTGAGTCCTCCATAGTATTAGTGATTGGAGGTCTTAGGCTGTAATCTGTGTCCCTCGTCTGATCCTGTCTTTCATATGCCATGGGTAGATTGTTTTACGCTTTCCTTGTCTTTCTCAAAGTTTGCGAAGTGTTTTCTCTAATTCGAGAATCGGATGGATTAGATCGGTTTTACTGCTTCACATGCATCAAAGTTTTTTTTTACGAAGCAAAACACATAGTAATAGGATTAGTCAAAACAACAAATATATTCAATATGGTTTGTTAAAGGTTAGTGGTCAAAATGAACCACTGCTTGAAAAACTAATTTTGTTCTTTTTCTTTAAATGTCCAAATTAGTATTTCCTTATTTCATCTGAATATTGATCTATCAAATTCTTTCGATCCCCGGCAACGGTGCCATAAAACTTGTTGGCCTCAGACCAAAACACATATACAAATTTAGTTGCACAATTACCAAAGGAATATTATCTAATCACACAGGCGCACCATAAAACTTGTGAGACCAGGCATATACAAATTTATGACACTATTTTGGAAGGAAGCTGGCAATCACGTGGCAGAAACAGCTGAACATTGTTTGGACCGTGCATATCAGTTGGTTCACAGATTGCAGACATTATCAATCATGGGCTTGCTTTGTAAACTTATTTGAGACCAAAGCATACAAATTTATGACACTATTACCAAAAGGACTATTAACTAATCCGAGCAATGGTTGCCATAAACATTGACATTATACTATATAAACCAAAAAAATCTCTAAGTAAATCATTTTAAATTTTGGTTTGGTCGATATTACACAAGTGCAGTCGACAAGTAATAAAATGGATTTAAGTCCGGATATCCATATGGGATCCCACAGAGATCTCAAGAATTTTAAATCAACTAATTCACTACTCAATCTCCATACTATTCGACCAATAAGTGATATTGTGGTCCAGCTTAAGAATGGAAATTATACTAAAGACGAAAGTAAAATAAAATGAACAATCAAATAAACTGGAATATAAAGAATAAAGAATAGTTAAGAAAATAAATGGACACCGACACTATCTTCGTGAGGGACACATCAAGTGTACTACTATATGAAGTACCAATTCGTAGTTAATACCGATAAAACTTCAATATTTCCTGTGTTTTAAAATCATCTGCTGTGCTAAAGTGAAGATAAATGACTTCTCCCAATTCATATTTCATTATCTAATTTTTCTGATTCTCTCGAAGACAGGAAATTAAATAACTACTTTTAAAGGGATTTCCTTAATCGTATTTTTCTTTTCGTAATACTTCATACCCATTTTATGGATCAACAAACCTTAGCTCCCAAGTTACCTGGCCAAGCAAGGATATACAACTTCCGTGATGCTCTTCCTCAAAATTAGAATAGATCACCCTCTCCTTGATTGCATCTCGCCTAACACTGATCGCCTCACTATTCGACCGAGTGAACTCTCGCTTGTTTAAATCTGATAACTCATTCAACTCTTTTCGATTTCAAGTGAGAAGAGATTTATCGAAGTAAACTTGCAAAGCTCATTAGATCACAAATAGCAGGTTAATATACCTTCAAGCAATTGTTCGTAACTCTCAAGAATGCCTTCTCTGTGTCACTCAGAGGGCCTCCTTGAAATCAAAGCAATGAGACAAATCTTATAACGGGTATAAGAAACTGATATTCAGATTTGAAAATAAGAAACTCCACCGTATAAATTCATAAACCGAAATTCAAAAGCTGAATCACTACAGAGGAGCAATTTCGATTTATAATATCTACTTAATGGAAGCTTGATTCTCTAATTACCGAATTACACGCCACAAAGATTCCTCCGATCACAGAATAACTCGGCACTCGAACCAGAGGTCAATTCGTAAATTTGTCCCAATCTCAAACATTCCAAAAATTAAAGAATAGAATTCCCGCATTCAGCCTTCTCGCTTTAAAATCGACAACACCCGCATCCAAAAATAAAACGAACAATAAACGATAAAATCCAATCTAATCTCTAACTATCAATATCAAGAAAAAGAAAAGAAAAGAAAAGAAAAGAAAACTAAAAGGAAAATAAAGAAACGAGCCTTCGCCTACTCCGTATTCTCGCCCTGCGGTCACCGCCAAGCCGTTCCTCTTTCCGGGTAAACATATTTATAGGTTTCTCACGCCCTAATCCCAACGTATTCGGTTGTGGATTTCCAAGTGGACTGGCCTGCTATCGCTCGTCGCTAATTTAATCCCTCGTCGCCACATCATCCATGCGTCGCGACATCTCACGCCGCGACATCAACTTGTCTACGCAGCCGAACTGGCCGTCGCGATGTCGCTAATTTCAATCTCTCGTCGTGACATCAACCCACGCCTTCCGCAGCTTCGTAATGGTTTTGCCTCGGCGTCGCGGACATCAACTTTCGTCGCCGATACATCAACTAAATGAACCCCGCGCCTTTTCAATCGATGTCTTCCCGGTGTCGCTAATATCGGCCTTGTCGCACATCACTTTTATGCCTTCGCAGGTTCAATCGTCTCTCCCGATGTCGCGACATCGATATCTCGGTCGCGACAAGTACATATGTCATCACGTTTTAATGGCTGCTTCGCTTGTCGCGAAATCATTCTCTCTTTGTCGTGACATCACCATGACTTACAAGCTTCCATCGACGCTTCGGGTGTCACGATTAACAATCTCATTACGACATCAGCCTATGGCTCCATGTTTCACTGATGGTTCCCCGCCACGCGACATCAATCCCTTTGTCGCGACATCAATTCATGCCCTCGTGTGTTTCCTCTAACCGTCGCCCCGATGTCGCTAATTTCTAGCCCCCTCACGCGACAACAACTCGAGTTACCTCAGCTTCATCCTCACCAAGCCCGTCATGGGCTTCATACACCCTCTCGTCAGGATCTCTCCATCCCGAGTCGCTGGCATTAACCCCTCGTCAGCGACATCACGATGTCATCGCGATTATCATCCCCTTTAGCTTCTCGTTAATCCTCACCGCTTATTCGGGCGACTCGTCGCGAATTCGGGCCTGTTTATTTCCTTCACTTTTCCTGATGTCACACCTTCCTCTCTTTAGGCCGATCTCGCCGTGACTTCTTTTTCAGACGCCGATGTCGCGATCGGGCCGCTTAATTCATCGTCGATGTCACTACAAAGATCCGCATGTCGCACATGAAGTCTTCTTTCCTTCCTCATTTCCTCGTCAGTTTCACCGGAGTTTCTTTAACTCTCACCGCTCGCTCTTCAAGTAAGTTTCGCTTCAATCGAGTTTCACTACGCAACCCGATATGCATTTTGATTGCCGCCAAAGCTTCAATGACATCAGCGTTCCTTTATCTTCAGGCGCCTTTCACGCAACTGCTTTCCAACCAATTATCTCATTAACGCCTCATCCACCTTCTCCGCTTCTTTCTCGCAAATATTCTTCTTTTTCGACCCCTCATTTAATGCTTTGCTAGTTATTCCATAATTCGCATTACAACCGCCTTGCTTAGATAAAAATAGATCGTAAAAAATGGACTAAAATGGATGACTTTCTGCTCATCACCTCAACTTACCAACAATCCATCGCCTATCTCACCGCATCCCGGCAGTCACTTCCGCAGCCATCACTGCTCGTCACACGCTGTCGGCCCACGCCGCCAGGTGCGGTAAAGGCCCCGATAGTCAGCTCAAACTCACCCCTCATCATAGCAATTAAAGCCTGCTGTTCGGGCCACTTTAGAAGACAGAAAATCGGGCAAGCAGATCCCCCGGGAATCCATGCTCATAAAGTACTGACAAAGGCAAATTTACATTAGTTCCTCTGATCAAGAAAGGGTCTTGGCTGTGTTAGGGCACTAGCGCTAACGCGACTTATTTTCCCCGAACCCATTCAGACATGATAGGATAAGCCCCGTGAACGCTCCCACAAGTCAATGTTCTCCCATTTTCCATAAATTGCTCTAAGAGAGTACGACGCTTCCACCTGGACCACCATTAGATCATCCAGGCCGAAGTAGATAACCTTATGAAGGCAGGGTTTATTAGAGAAGTCAAATACCTGGAATGACTTGCTAACGTAGTGGTAGTTCCGAAGAAAGGAGGCAAGGAAGAGGCTTAGCACTGCATTTATCTTAACGACGCGTGTCCTAAGGATAGCTTCTTCGCTTCCGCATATATCGACACACACCTACGAGCACGGCATGCATTTAGATGTATCCGACCACCATTGGGATCCCCATGTACCCGCCCGATGCAGAAAACGCTTTATCACCCCTCACGCTATACAACGTAATGCCATTCAAGTTAAAAATGTTTCAGGCCACTCTTATCGAGATCGGGTAACCAAGATGTTTCGCCATCGCTTCAAAAAACTATGGAAGTGTATATAGATGGTATGTTGATAGTCCAAGGAGCTCTGACACGCTACTCATTCGCAAATGTGGCTCACCTCTAGACTTATATGAAAACTCAACCCCAAAATGTGCATTCGTGGTCAAGTGCAGGCCTGCCTGGTTTCATGATGACTCGTATGATTGGAGGCCAACCCCTCCAAATTTAAAGCCATTATGAGTCTCCAAACTCTAAGCTCTCAGAAGAGGTGCAATAACCCACGTCGACACGCTTCGACGATTTATTTCGGGCCCATGTAATCGCTTAAAGCCATTTTTCGCCAACCTCATGAGCCAATTCCAGACACGAAGAATGTGATCCCGCTTATCCAAATCAACCAATATTTAGCCGAACCCCCGATTCTTGCAATTCCCGACACTGGCGAGACTCTCTTCGTCTATTCAGAAGTCCCAGACATAAATAGCAAGGCCGCATCACTCAAAGAGAATGAATGGAAAACAGAGGTCCGTATTATCTGGTCGCAAATCCCAAATTGATGCAGAGATTCAGGTATAACCATCTCTCGAGCTGCATCGCCTTAGCCCACCTGGACAGCGTACCTGCCAGTCCTCGCCCTACTCAGCACATCCCATTGTCAGACTAACTGACCTCCCTTCTAGAGCACTATACATAAGCCCGACTTATCGCTAGGCAATCAAACTAAGCGAGTACGACATCCAATACAAGCCAAGGCTTTAAAAAAAAAAACATGTGCTGGTTGACTTCATAGCAAAACTCCCAAATAAAAAACGCCTCGACAACTTAGACTGTGGACGCTTAATATCGACTTCCGGTGTCCAGACAAACTAAAGGGCATCAATTTACAAGCAAATCCATCCTGAGATAAGATCAATAGTGGAATTCTACCAGATGAATGCCTATAACAATGAATTAGAGCATTTGTCATCCTACTCCGAGCTCGAACTAGCACGCCATTCGCCAACAAGCCATAGTCCAAAGTGACTTCAATTGGTGGCTCGCGTTAACTAAGAATTCAACCCAAGACCCCGAATGGTGAAATATGTCTCCCGGGTGAAACAACGCTTGAGAAGTTTTTCGATCTAGAAGCTGAAACATATTCCCAGGGACTCTAATGAAAAGGCAGACGCCTTACCAGGGTCGCTTTACCAATCACGAAACTATATTTCGCCATCTACCATCACCAGCCATTAATCGCATCCCCACAAGTAAATCAGTGATAAGTGACCTCCCTTCACGGATTTGACCCCATAAAGACTATATCTAAGCACGTGACAACCTTGTACGAGAGAGAGACAAGGCCCACAAACTTCAAATCCAGAGAGAGACAAGGCTCACAAACTTCAAATCCAGTTAGCTAGATTTTCCTTGGTCGATGGGCAACTATTCAAACAATCCTCAGCCATCAGATTCGAAAAAGCCTGCTCGAACAGAAGTCATTATGTGTTAGCAAGAGTTTCGCATGAAGGAATATGGAAATCATCATAGCAAGAGAACTTCGCCCGGCCCACACTCATGGGTACTATCGTCAACCACAGAGCCGATGCCGCCAATTATATTAGAAAATGTGATCGCCGCAATGACTAAGCCCCGTCCCAAATCACCCTATGTGCAAGATCTAATCACTTCAGCCCCAAATTTCTTCGGGGCCTGTTCGAGATCAATATACGACCACCGCCCACCGCCCACCAAAAGAAGCATTGGCTGTGGCATTAACTATTTCAAAGAATGGATCGAGGTCACATTCTCCCCGATCAAAGATAGATGTTACTCGCCTTATTTGGAAAATATCAGAGGCCGATTCTAAGATCCCCGTGACACTGTGGTCCTGACAACGGTCCCACCCGACAACCTGCCCATCAAAACTTATGTTAGGAATTGAAGATAAAAAATATATACTCCAATCCCACTCAGACGACAAGAGCAATGGTTTAACAGAGGTCTCAAACAAACCCCTCACTGGCGCCTTAAAGAAACTACTGGTCTGATTCAACTACAAGTAAATGGGTGGATGAACTCTCTGGGGTACTTTGGGCTGACAGAACTACTACCCGCAAACCAACCAAAGATATCCCCATTCAGAATTACTTAGCTGGATGGAAGCTATAATCCCACAGAATCAAAATGCCAACATCCGGATGCCGTGGGACGCCCCGAACGTGGAACGCAGATTTAAGGATCAATGATTCATTACGCCGATGAATCATGGAGCCACGCCAGCAATCCACATAGCATCCTACCAAATACGACAGTGTGTTCTTACAACAAACTGGCCAAGCCTCGAACGTTCCAAATCAGGGACTCGTCCTCAGAAAGTATTTAAGAATACAAATGACTCGACCGCAGGAGTTCCAACCCAATCGAAGGGCCATATTCAGAATACGAGCTTGAATCCGGGCTTACGCTTTAGACAAACTTGACGGGACCTCAGATTTGTATCGTGAACACTACACATCTTAAGAGGTATTATCAATAAAGAATTATTCAATATCAACACATATGTCGTCCATTTTTCTCCTCTTGCAAGGTCAAATTAAAGCCTGGATGGTGCAGAAAA
This sequence comes from Tetrastigma voinierianum, assembly GCA_016808115.1. NCBI lineage: Eukaryota > Viridiplantae > Streptophyta > Magnoliopsida > Vitales > Vitaceae > Tetrastigma > Tetrastigma voinierianum. The sequence goes on along the minus strand of JAEQBH010004704.1, from coordinate 146,241 downwards.
TGACATGTTCGGTCCCGTTTAGATAACATCTAATTGGTCAACCTAAAGCCCGTATGGTACAGAAAATGACCTGCCCGGCCTAGTGTAGATAACATCTAACTGGTTGAACTAAAGCCTCGGATGGCGAAAATGACTGCCCGCCCAACTGAGATAACATCTAATCAACAACCTAAAGGCCGATAGCGTTAAAATGACTCCGTCCAGCCTAGTGTAGATAACATTTAACCTGTGTAATCGATACGTCCTACTAGTGTAGATAACATCTAATCGGGCCGAATCCCAAGCCCTATAGCGCAAATGACCTATCCAACCCAACATAGTTTATATCTTGCTGGTCTACATGAGAATTCGGATGGAACAGTACAGTAAGACCTATCCGACCCATTATAGGTAACTCTTATCTAACTCGCAGCTACACCCCGGATGATATCACTCAACTCAAAGATAAAATCCCTGATGTATCAGAGAATAAGATATCCCGTCCAATCTGGATGATTATAACTCTACGCCACTCGGCTAAACCGAAAGGAAGTATTTTATCTAAAAAATAGAAAATAAAATGCCTTTCAAAATGTCAAGGTACAAAACAGAAATAAAAATTGTCTATAAAGTGAGTACGCCTCGATGAGAGCGCAGTGACAATTTCCCAAGCCCTAAATTTACAAATATCAGGATCCTTATCCGATCTAGCTTCTGAGGCCCCGACTCAATATCTACTCCATCCCCAAGAATGGGAGACTCTTGGCTGAAAATCTTCCCTAATAGTCTTCATGGGCTCACATCCGAAAGACAGATGAAGAACTCGTGGTAACAGGGTTCACAAAATTCAGGAGTCAAAGGAGAGTCGATGTGTTCGGGCATCCCGACTGGGATCGTGGGCTCCACTCTCACATGTCAGGCGCAAAGGCACATCACCATAAACAGAGTTGAAAAATCGCACACCAAGCCTCACATCGACCTCGCCCATCATCGCCTCTCCGCAAGCCTCCTGAAGCCACAAAATCGTCTCGTGTACCCAAATTCCATCGCAAAGACAACAGTTCATCCATCAGACGACCATTCTCTTCCTTCGCCTTCCGACATGCCTCCTCCACAGCAACCAAGGCTCACATACAATACGCCTAGAATCCGCCTTCGGGCCGTGCATCCCCGCAGCTGCCAAGACATGCTCGAACGCGGCCGCCGCCTTCTACCTTCCGCACCGCCATCACTTCAATCTCTAATCTGCCATAATCGCCATGCCAGGCAGCCATCCTCTCGCCTCGGCCTGACCGCCTTTCCATAGCCTCGGCTTCCAACTCCCAACGCCGGGAAGAAAGCTGTTTCCTTCAAAGAGGCATCTAGCGTATCCCCGACGGAAGCCTTGATCGATAACAATTTAAGCCTCTCTCGGCGCCTCTTAAATGAGTTCAAAGTCATAATGTCAAGGGCCATGTTTCGATGGCGCGACCGCTCGTGAGGAAACATATTAAAGAACACGTTAGCACCGTGACTGATGCTAAGTTATAAATAAGGCCTCGCTATATTACCGGGCCTGTATGATCGGATGAAGCCACAAGGCGAATTTGTATCCCATCATCAATTATCTACTGGAGATCTTCATAGCGCTGCCAGGAACAAAGCCACAGAGAAATCTTCGCCACACTATTAAATTCGTGTATACTCACCAAGATCCCGGGAGTATCACCGAATACAAACATTTTAGACGGTCAACCGCAGATTCGCCCCGGTTAAATGGCATCCAACGACGGAGACACGTGCTTAACGTTCTTCCACTCAGAGCCGATACCTCCTCCTTTCGAGGAGTCGAGTCAAGGAGTAGAAGATAGGAATTCGCCAGATCCGGCCTGGGCGTGGCGCCTTCACCCTCAAGACAACTCGATTCGCCCTCGACCGGGCCTCACCCTGAATAGAGGAGGGACTATCAAGCGCGTGGAGTCGAGCCACTCCCCGACTTCCCCAAGGCATCGGTCTCTCGACATTCCAGTGATCGTCAACTCGTCTGGGCGAAAGCTCAGATAATCGCCACACTTCGAACTATCACAACAGATCGACTAATCTTCATCATCAATCTCGCGAGCAAAATTGGCCGGAACCTTTGCTCAACATTTTCCTACCACTTCCGCTTCCTGGCAACATAATGATTAAGTAACCCCGTCATCTACTATTCCTCTCCTTCTTCCGAATCCGGTCAAGGGACTTGTGGGATCGACCCAAGGGATAAAATCTCTCACTGTTCCAAAGAACCCGCCGATCGCCTCTTCTTTAACCTTTAGTACCAAGCGCATTGGCCCATACTGTAAAGGAAGGCGTTCGAGGGCTACCCTTCACTCCCGTCTGTGCCAGGATGAGCCGCCGAACTTAACCCCCACTATTGCAGGCAAACGACCACAGACCGGCCACTGATTCGATCCGCTTATTTCAAATTTCTCCGCCCCCCGATGTTTGCGCGTCACTGAGCATCAAGCGCAAAGAGATGGACAAAGAACAAATGTTCTCCATCAACAATTTCAAGGCAAGGGGCGCGGATGATAAGGAGGCTATGTGGTGTCGTGAGCTCCTTCCTCATGTCGGGCTAAGTTCTTTGAAGTAAGGAGAACCTTATAATGTCGCTCCCGCTTAGAAACCTCCAATAACCGACGAATTTTTTTGAAGCTTGCTTTCTCCACCCACTCCACTAGCTTACCCCTCTAGCTTTTCTCTGCACCAATAATCCACAATTAGATACGTACAAAAACTTACGCACATACACACCAACAAACTAAATCCCATACCAGTACACACCTGGAAAAGACTACGATCGGTTAACCCTAAACGGAATCCCAGGGGAACCTGGGGTCTCATCCCAAGGCCCCTTTACTAGAAGTGCACCCTTCGCCTCCATCTTAGGCGAGTGGAGTCCTTTGAAAATTTGCAATCGCGCATTCCGGACCCACATCGACATCCGGCCACCCGACTCACCTTTAAGGTATAAATAAAACAAATCTCAAATCCAAACGAAGCGTCAAGCGTTAGTATAAGAGATTTAGCACGCTACAACCGGTTAGTATTCGGATAGTATTGGGATGGATAAGGGCTGGAGGCTCCCAGGTAAAATGGAGGAACTGCTTGACGAGGGTAGACACCAGGAAGCGAAGCCCGACTGCGAGTTTCTCTCGGGTAATAAACACGACATTGTGTTCTCCACCTAGAGTGGACTCGTCCGACTTTTCCATTAACTTCAGGTTAATGTTATTGGGGATCTCGTAGTAGGTTCTCAACTCCTCCATCACGTGGATGACGCATGCCGCTTCAGAACGCGTCCCTAGCGCGCGCAGCCCCCGTTTACACTGGGCCGATCGGTGGAAGTTTGTTCCTCACCTCTCGTCATTCTACAAGCAGATGAGAGGGAGGGGAGAGAACTAGTAATAACCCCAAGCCACATACCAAACGGATAAAATGCAAACCACTCAAACCTCAAGGAACCACCCTGCTTAATGTAGTTCTAGACTTCACTTCTCACCCCCAAACCTTCCCAGACTACTTAAAGCGGCGTTGAGCAAAGATTCAACACACCTATATGTGAAATAGTACTCACTGTGAACTTAGAATTGAGTAAGCTTCGGAAGAACGATTCGTTAAAGAACGCAGCCAGCAGCTAGCATTCGCGTAAGATTTCAATCGTGAAGGGAATGTAAACCCGAGAATGATAAGAATGAGAGACTAAACCCATGACGTCCCTACATACCAACCGCTAGACCTACGCACATTAGCGACGACCACTCCCCGCTGCTTCGCTCGCGACGCTCCACCCTAGAGCACGATAAGGAACACGGGCGCCGACGTGGGCCCTCCGTTATTCTAACCTGTCAGCCCCCAAACCAAAGCCGCCCACTCACCGGATCATCAACATCCCAAATTCCGATGGCCAATGAATTACCGCCAGATAGAAAATAGCAGTGGAATATCGAGATAGAACAAAGTATATAAAATGTCAAAGAAGTACGATTTTATTAATTGTACCAAATGACATCCATCATTACATTCATGCCCTTACAACCAAGCGATCATATTAAAATAGTTATATAATTTGTTCGAATCAAATACTGAGCAGAGGCCAAAGAAGAAGCAGTAGCAGAGGCCAAAGGCAAGTAGTGAGCGAGGTCGAAGAATAGCGAGTGAATAGAAATCGCACAAACACTAAGAAAAAATAAAAGATGGAAAGGGGGCTCAATAAGGGGAAGATGAAATAAAAAAGGCCTGTTGATTTGACAAGGGGTATCCTTTGATGCAGAGGATTCCATTTGAGTTTTAGAACCACCCAAAGGCCAACCAGAACATAGATAATCTATTCCAACTCCACTCAAACCTTGCAATCTTTGATTTGTCTGTGCTCGAAAGCACACTCAAACGCCATCGTGAATCATCCTTCATTCAACAATCCACCAAGTCTGATTCTCAACAACGTCTAACCACCCTTTTCCGCTGGAAAAACGTGGATAACCAGTGGCACAATGGACTCCACACCCTCCTACTTTTATAGCAAATCCTCCAGCTCTAAGGCCACCTCGGGTTAACACATCTAATGCACATCCAAAAAGTTAGAAAATTCACGCTGAACATACCAAAGACGACCGCCTACTGCCCCATGCTGGCGCCGGGTCAACCGTTTCTTTTTCCACCAGGACGACCGCCTCCCTAGTAGGAAAAGTGGGCATCGGGTGCCATGGCCTTCGCTCAGACTCGCCAACCAGCCCGGGTCCAACTAAAGATTGACTATAATTATCGCTCCGGCCGCACTTCACGAGCCCGCATTTAAGAGCGAGACTCAGATATCCTTCCCCAAATTAAAAAGCGGTTAATGATATTACCTGATGCCATCTCTCCAATTTAGAGATTTTATTTAACAAATGTCGCGATAGGACCCAAGAGAATATGCACCCTTCCACGCCCTTCCATGAATCATGCTAACAATATCACTCGAGGTGAACAAGTGCTCTCGACCTTCTATCTGTGAAACACATTTATTTTAGCAAGGTGAGAACTAGTCTCCACTTTTCTCGATTCTCGAGGAAATTCATCCATTCTTCCATCTAAAACGATAACTCCTTCTCTTTGATAAAAGAAGGCCATCACACAAAATAAGGTGCTGAAATTCAAACCAAGAGTTAAGGGTCCCAATTTTTCTGGGCTAGAGGGATAATCTAACTTACGCATTTGGGAGAGGCGCTGAGCCCCCACCGCCGTTTCTTGTTCGCTTTGAAGATTGTCGCAGATGTGTATGTTCCGACGATCTAATATCTGTGGACTGAGACTACAAAAACTAAATACTATTATTTTTGAATTTATTTATATATTTTAGAATGTTTTTAATATAAAAATGATATATTTATGGCATCATCGATTCTACTACAGTTCGTCCATTGAACCTTGAACCGATAACTTTTTTGATTCTATCATCGGTTTTATTTTCAAAAACATTGATTAGCTCACATTAAACAACAATTTTGACACAAGTCCAATTCGCCTTTCTCAATATATCAAACCAACACAAAAACTCGATCCACATCATATATATAGAACCAAAATCCTCGTAATCCTATTTTTATCAACTAAAAAGACACACTTAACTTTAAAATAGTTTATAAACAACTTGTAAGGAATGACAAATTCTTTCATCACTTTTTGCTGATATTTCCTTGCTTGGTACTTCTTGCACCACAATGTTCTTTCATTAATAGTAAATTTTGCTTCATTTTACCTCTAAGTATCATCCTAGGCATGATAGATGATTTAAATACCATTAGATCAAACAATGGATGCCCCTTATCTCGTGCCTTGGATTGCACATCCACCTTTTCAATACAATCACCATATTTCCTATCCTATACCATAATCAAAGTAGCCATTAGAACTATTTGGATTAGTATAATGAAGACTAAATATAAAACATGGAAGAAATGCTAAGTAATGAAAACAAAGAGGGTAAGAAGGTCACCACTACGTGCAATCTTAGAAACTTTTAGGGAAAGCATAAGAACAACATGTTAGATTAATTTATTAATCATCAACTAAACATAATCATATTACAATTTTAATTATGTAATTGTGCATGTTAATTATGAGTCATTTATGAGATGATTTAATATTAACTGGCTATGAGCCCATGATTCTATCTTCTCCCTTACTTTGGTAAGTCCATTGAACCAAAACCCAATTGTTCCCTTGTGTTCTATATATATAAGTAAATAGAGCACTAGAATTTTATAAAGGTTTTGTAAAATACACTTGGGGAGAAAGGAAAGAGTCATTTTCAACCCTAACTTTTCTTTGATCCCATCCCTTGCAGATTTAGGAGACAAATGACAATCAACAGTTTTGGATCCATATCAGGTATGTTTTCTACGTACTATGAATTGATATGCCTATTTGAATAATTAAAGTGTTTATTTTGTAATGTATTTATTAGGTGTTATTGATTGATACAAAATAATCTAGCATTTATGAAAGCATTCCTAAGACTGAGAATGCAAAAGAGTTCTTCGATGTTGTTGGTAAGAAATACATTAAGTTCTCAACGAATGAGAAGAATGAGCTTCTAAATACTCTTCACTCCACTTTCTATGATGGGATAAGTGGGGTGCCAAGGGTAATGGCAAGAATGTGCCTTCCACTTCCAATGCCTCCAATACTGAGGGCTTTAGGGGAAAATGAAACTATTACTACGAGTCAGCATACGAAAAACATATCATAGAAGTCAAGGCTGTTCAGAAAAGAGTTGCAATCATCGAGTAAATGTTTGTTTCAATTCAATGTCATTGATGCCTTTGATACTTCAGGTTAGATAGTGATGCTATTATTCATGCTTCGAATTCTTCAGGCAGCGAAGGTAATCATTGCAAATGTTTGTTTTGAATCCAAATGTCACGATACGCCTTATAATACTCGTGGTTAGATAGTGGTGCTACTATTCATGCTTGCAATTCTGTGTATGCGATGATAAGTAGAAGGAGTCTAACTAGTAAGGAGCAGTACGTGTTCATGGGAGACGACACTAGAGTCCATGTTGCTTTTTTAGGAGTTGTTAGATTCATCTTAGTATAGAAAACTTTTTGGAATTGCAAAATGTGGCATTCATATCCTCCATTAGGATAAATTTAATATATGTACCTGTTTTGGATAGACTTGGACATAGTTTTCTTTTTGGAACTGGAAAAGTTAATTTATCTTGAGACTCTTTATTGATTGACAATCGAACACTTTGTGGGAATCTTTACAAATTAGAGTTGCATAGTTTGCTTTCTTTTTCTCCTACTGTTAATAGCACAAAGCGTTTGAGATTGAATGAAAAGTCTTCTATCCTTTAGCACAAGTGTTTGAGTCATATTTCCAAACAAAGAATGGAGAGATTAATTGAGGATGAGATCCTTTCAGATCTTGATTTCTCAGATTTTAACACTTGTGTAGATTGCATCAAGGGTAAATTGACTTCCAAGATTAGGAATGCCAAGGCTAACAGATGCATCGAGTTTCTTGAGGTTATTCATACAAATATTTGTGGGTCATTCACTCCTCTTGCTATGGAAGGCCACAAATATTTCATCATGTTTATTGATGATTATTCCCATTATTGTTTTTTCTAGCTCATTCGTGAGAAGTCTGACTTTTTGGAGGCCTTCAAAAATTTCAAAGAAAAAGTTAAGCTCCAATAAGGGAAGAAGATTAAAATGGTTCATTCTTACAGAGGTGGTGACTATTATGGTAGATATGATGAGACGGGACACAACCCTGGACCATTTGCGAAGTACCTTTAGAAATGTGGCATTGATGCCCTTATACAATGTCTGGTACTCCTCAATAAAATGAGATTGGGGAGAGGAGGAATCACACACTTCTTGATAGAGTGAGGTGTATGCTTGATCTGCGGCTACGTAGGCCGAGTTCGAATCAACACATTTATATACCTAAGTTCCTCCCACCGTCGTAGTCAAGCCACCCGCAGATAGCGGTTCCAGGTCGAACACTGGACGGGTTTCCTCTTCCTAAAATGGTCTTCGTGACAGGCATGGAAGGTAAGGGCTTTCTATTTGGACTTTTCGATTTGTGTCAAAAGTCAGAAATGGTTTAAAACCGAAATCGCAAAAACTGAAATGGTAAAACTGAAATTTAAAGTGAAGAAATTAAACTTCAAGATTTAGGTCACTAATCAAGTGTTGTAAGTGCATGTCCTCGTGTTTATCCTATGCGAGTCAACACAGATGCGCTATGGCCCCTTTGCTTAAAACCCTAACATTCCTTTATCATTTTTTAAGGCTAGTAAAGACTATCTAAAGAATCATACAAGACTTCACCCGAGCACCGAACCCTAAAGTATATATCACAAAATAATAAAAGTCAATGTTATTTAACCCTAATTAAGAACCCTAACATGTAAATGCTACCCTCGTAGGCAAGTAAGGACCATCCAAAGAAAGCTTCACAAGACTCATTACTAAGCACTCTGATCTAAAGCATGGAGAGTATCGTCAAGACAATAATACATCCATGTTATGCAAATCGAATTTTCAAAATAAAGTGGCTTACAAATACACTACCCATGACTTTTAATACAAGAGGATTAACATGCTTAACCCCACCACTGCTAGCTTCCTTCCTCTTCAAATGAAGGAGGTTTAGCTCAAGCATCTCTCGAGTCATCCTCAAGAGGTGTGGTTTCAGCCGAAATGAAAGAAGAAGAGAGAAAGAAGAGAGAGAAGAGAGAAAACAAAAAATTAAAATGGGAAAACAATTTATTTACAAAAGCAAGAAAATGAAATCATGAATCACCAAAACTCAGATTCAATTCTCCTCCACCGATCCCTTTTATTACAAAACACATATAGGTATTTATAGCCTCCCAAGGTATGAAAATACCAAAACCCTAATAACTAAGCTACATAGGATAGGAGAGCACTACCAAGTTTGCATGCTACATTAATTACAAAGCATGATCTAGGCATTTACTGGCTATAAGGAGAATTTCGCTAATTAACCGAAATCGGGTAATGGTTAGCGACTGCAATGGCTGTTAAATTACAAGGTCTAGCCCAATGGCAAGGTTTGCAGCGACTTAAGTAAGGTTGCGACTCATATTAGCTAAATTCTCGTTGCTTTCAGCGAATTTTATGTGGTAGCGAATTCTTCATTTCGCGAACAATAGTGCAATGTGAGTTAGCGACTTCGTGAATGGTCATGCAAGATCGCGAACCATGAAGTTAGTCATTGCAACGCTTAAGATTAATTGGTTGCCAACAGTTAAATTGCCTGCTTTGTCGTTTCAGATTCCTCTCACATGTCTTCAATCGTGATCTCATTTCTTCCACTTTTCTTTGTTTTCCACTGATTGGCCACATGGCTGAGACTAAAATTCCAACCTCACGATTGATCATTTGTAATGTGGCTGCCTATGCATAAATACCTACAAAACAACCAAAAACATACCCAAAATGGCATAAGTGTTACTAAGATGACATGAATACTTAATTGGGATATATGACATGATTAATGATCAAAAAGTACTCAAAACCTATCTAATATAGGGTTCAAAATTGCACTTTTTGAGCACTAATCAATGCTTGTTAATTCCTCACTACCTAAGTTCTTGTGGGGTGAATCTTTGAAAGCTGTAGCTTATATTTTGAACTAAATGCCTAGTAAGTTTGTTCCTAAGACTCCGTATGAGTTATAGTCACAAAAGAAGCTTAGTCTTCGTCACTTCCATGTTTGGGGCTACAAGGTGGAAGTGAGATCGTACAACCCACAATCCAAGAAACTTATCCAAAAACCATAAATGGGTACTCTATTAGTTATTGTGTGGGATAAAGAGGTTCCAGGTTTTATTGCGTGTCGCACACCATGAGAGTGATTGAGTCAGATCGAGCTATCTATTTTGAGGATGATATGGTATAAGCCAAAGGCCAAGAGAAATTGTGTTCAAAAAACACCTAGTTTCTATTCACGCGCCTACGGCTCTCGGGCTCCGATCTCACCATCGTTGTTGACCAAAGATCCAAAGAGGGGTCACTACCGATGATGAACCAAATGAGGATGTATATCCAATAGTCCCAGATTTAGTCATGGATATACCATTGAGGAGGTTAGAGAGGGTACGAAGGCATGTAATTTCAGATGACTACATTATCTACTTGCAGGAGCATGAGTATGATGTGGGTAATGTAGCATATCCGACTACTTACAAAGAAGCCATTGTTAGTCCTCAATCCAACTCAACGATGCATTGAAAGACGATGACTCATGTCACAAAATGAAGGAGCTTCGGGTAGATTTGCGATGGTCAGAGACCTACTGGGTGCAAACTGCGTACCAAGACCAAGCGTGATGCCAAGGGACAAGTAGAGAGATATAAAGCAAGATTAGTGGCCAAGGGTTACAGTAAACGAGAAGGTATTGATTTTAAGGAAACCTTCTCTCCCTGGTCCACTAAAGACTCTTTATGCATTATTATGGGTATAATGGCTCATTTTGATTTGGAGTTACATCGAATGGATGTGAGGACAACTTTCTTGAATGGAGACTTAGTTGAGGATGTTTACATGTCTCAACCTACTTGTTTTGAGGAGGTTGGTAAGAAAAACATGGTTTGTATCTCAAGTTTGATGAAGTTGTCACTGCCAATGGTTATAAGGATAACATCATGGATCAATGCATATATATATAAAGGTCAGTGGAAGCAAATACATATTATCGGGTTTTATATAAGTTGGCGATATTTTTCGTAATCCAAGTGACACCGACCATCAAGCCGAGACAAAGCAGCTTATTTTTAGCCATTTGATATGAAGGATCTCTGGGGAAGCATCTGGTGTCTGCACAGATGCTTCTCAAAGATGACCCAGCTGCATTCCTCAGACCGGCCTTCACATGCAATCATGTTGTTTTGGTAAGGCACCAATCAGAAATGGCATGCATTTTCCAAAGGCCAATGTCCTCAAAATGATATCAGAGAGATTATATGAAAAGGAAATTCCTATTCTTCAATATGCAACTTTATGTGTGCTCAAGTATGCGTACGCCTTGATATTGCTTTTGTTGTTAGCGTGTTGGGTAGGTATTTGAGTGATCCTAGTCAAAGCCACTGGAAAGCGGCTAAGAAAGTTTTGAAGCATCTTTAGGGTACCAAAGATCTCATGTTGACATATCGACGTACCAACACTCTTGAGGTGGCTGGTTTTAGTGATTCTAATTATGTAGGTTGCATGGATGATAAAAAGTCGACTTAGTTATATCTTTATGATGACACGTACAACTTCTTCTACTATGGAGGTAGAGTATGTGGCTTGTTATGAGGCTACTTGTCATGCAATATGGTTGTGGAACTTCATTTCAGCTTGGGAGGTTGTTTACTCCATTTCTAGACCATTGAAATTGTTATGTGATAATTCTGCAGTTGTATCTTTCTCTATGAACACTAGGAGCACTTCTCACTGTGCATGACATCGATGTAAAGTTCTTTTTTGGTTAAAGATAGTTGCAGAGTCCCTCATTTCAATCCGAGCACACGCCATTTACTAGCAATGCTAGCACCCAATTAACCAAAGACTTACCTATTTGTGTGTTTCAAGAACATGTCACTCTGCATGGGATTGCTAGAGCCTAGACTCTTTGTTTTAGTGGAGTTTTTCCTTTTCATGTATTTTGTAAGGAAAGCTCATGATTTTTCATTATTACATGCACATTTCTAATAAGCTTCTCATTATTTACGATTTTGAGGTCATTTTTAATTAAAGGTAGATGAATGACATAATGATGTTTTTTCTTTCTATTGAATCAATATTCTTGTCATTGAAATGCTTCTAGATTATCAGCGCTTGATTATGTACGATTTATGCATCCTTTCAATGTATTAATTATATGTGATTGGTTATGGCTATAAGTCTCTTGTTGAAGCATTTCAGTTATGATTTTGATTAGTAGCTCTTAATTATGTATGATTTATTCATCTTCTCTGTGTTAATTGTATATGATTGGTTATGGCTATGTAAATCTATTGAGAAAACATTTGAATTATGATTATGTGATTCGCCCATTTCCTCAGTGTCCTTACTGACCACCGTCAACCTCGTTAGAAAACTCCGTGGTGTTCTCAGATTACGAGACCCATAGATGAGTAAAACTCGCCACATCACGCATACACATCATATCACTTTCAAAATATAATCAACTATATTACAATAGTTTCAAGAGTTATATCACTCTTTTAACAATAAACTTATATTAAAATTTCAGAATTATAATACATGTTTTACAAAATATACTAAAGCCATAATCCCATTTCTTGTGCTGGCTCTATGAGCTCGTCTTTCCCTCGAACACTCCTCGTACCTGAAATAATTTTCCTCGACAGGTGAGCAATGCCTAGTAGTGGAATTCTATCCTACACGAAGCTACTCCTCATTCTTAAGTGCTCTATGCAATCGAAGACCAAAACACACACATTCAAGTGAATTCATGATTCCTACCAACGCCTACATGCCCAATCCTATGTCTTCGAGTCATCACCGACTTCTCACACATGCTCTGCCATAATAAAATCATTTCCAAACAAAAAAATTTGTTATAATTGTGGGAAAACCTCCGATATAAATACATTGGACAATCTTCCGAGGTTAATTTGTTGGGTAACTCTCCGAAACAATTCATGGGCCCCTTCGACGTGAATTGTTGGAAAATTTTCTTAACACAATTCTTCAGACAACTTTCCGATAAAATTATTATTTTTAATAATTTTACAAAGAATTCATCGCTTCACAACTCCTCCCATTTTATTTGTCATGCACTCACACCTACCATTCTAGGGTGCCCCGGTGCATATGAAATGCATTATGCCATTTCCAAACAATTCATGTTAATACATATATAGCATGCATACTAACCGAATTTATCTACAATCACCATACATGTTAATATATCAAGCGTGCATATATTAACAAAATTTAACACACCACATGTTATTCTTACATGGAAATAACACCAAAATCTACCACGGGCTAATAAAACTAAATCTGGCCCACCTTGAACCATCCACACAATCACAAATACACAACATAGGATGTCCGAAGACCATCCATACAACTGGCCCGGACTGCCCAAGAATGTCCCAGATCTCAAATATTCTGGCCTCACTTCGAGACTAAAAACACATGGTCGATCTTGGCCAAAACGCAACAATCATTCAATGGCTCTCAACCAAAGATTAACACAAGAAGAAACCCCTACCTTCCTGAGTTTGGTCAAACTCCATTGTAAAACCGATGCCCACGCTAAGAGCTCTTGCCGTGGGAGTAACTTTGTTCCTCGTTCACGGATTCGACGGCCCGATCATCGGGAATTCTAGAGAAGTTATAGCTCTTCTCTAAAAATCCCCTCTTTCTCTCTCATGTTCACGCTTGCTCCTAACCTGTCAATAACTCGTAAAGAGAATCACCCTCTCATGCCATGTCCAATCGCTATCGTTCTCAGATTACACCCACATCCCTTATCCATCTACTTCTGTGATTTTCTCTCCAATCAGAGATGCCACATGTCCACTGGCCCCACTCGCTCTCCCTCGCTTCGATCAATTCGCACGAAACGTGACAACCGGTGAGCCACCGTGCCGCGTCCTATATTACGCCGTTGCCTCAAATGTGCAAAATTCATCACCTCGAAATTCGACGGTAGCTAGATTCTCACGAGATGTATTCCAATGTATGCTCCCACATCATCCATTTAAAATCTTGATTTTGACCGAAATTACCATTTTACCATTTTTCAGATAATTAGAATTTTCTCGGGTTTTACAGATTATGTTTTCCAAATGGGAAAATGTTAGATTAATTTATTAATTATTGGACTAAGCATAATCATATTACAATTTTAATTGTGTAATTATGCATGTTAATTATGTCATTTACTGGATTTATTTTAATATTAACTAACATGCGCCCATGATTCTATCTTTTCCTATTGTAGTTCTTATCTAATTCAATGCTAATTTGCTCCTTTCAGGCTTATATATATAAGCAACAGAACATAAAATTTCATAGGGTTTTGTAGAACACACTTGAGAGAGAAAGGAAAGAGACATCTTAAACCCTATTTTTTCTTTGATCTCATCCCTTGCAGATTTGGGAAACAAATGACAACTAACAGTTCCGGATCCATACTATGTATGTTTTCTATACACTACGAATTGATATGCTTCTTTGAACAATTAAAGTGTTTATTTTATAATGTATTTATTGGTTGTTATTGATTGTTGATCATTTTTTTTTTTGGCTCTATAAATATTCTTAATTTTACAAAATAATCTAGCACAACAATGATGGAAAAATTTTTATACTTGGCTTGGATTTGATATAGAATCCAAAGTTTAATAAAATGCGATAAAAGAAATAAAGAGGAAAGTAAGTTTGATTAAATAATATTTTTCCTTTATTATTTATCTAAATTTGTTTTCTTTTAGATCCAATTTGAACATGAACAAAATTTTTCAAAAATGCATCTTTTTTATTTGTTTTTCCTTGGTTCTTTTGATTACAATCAATTAAAAATTGATTTATTTTCTTTCTTGGATTGTTCAAAATATCTAAACAATATCTCACAAATTTCAAGAATCAAAGAATACTTAATTAGTTAAATATATAAAAAGATACTAGATTGTATATATGATCACATTATGTTTCACAAAAACCTATTCTAATAAAACTAAGGATTTGAATACTTACTTGAAAAACAATTCATAAATTTGCGATTTGGAGATCGGAAAACCAATAGCGAAGGTGAAGAATACCATATTTTGCCCCTCTTCCATTTTCTTAGTCCAACTAGGGTACCACTCTTTAGCAAAAGGATTTAACTTTGAAAGTTCCTTATGTGCTCCCAATGACGAAGATAGTGAAGAAGAACTTTCGGGCATTTTTCTTGAGGAAGAGAATTGGTATGTTTGGAGAGAAAGAAAATGCACTACCCTTCGTAGAGAATAGAGTGTTTGGAGTGATAAAATTTTCCTTTTAAATAATAAAAATGTGTATATCACTAAAGATAAAAAGTTAGTCCGTTTAAAAAGAAATTATGATTAATGAGATGCTAGTAAACGATTTAAGTTCATTAATATCAATACTAAAATATCTTACAATATCTTAAAAAAAGATTTCGACTCTGTAGACATGCAAATGGATTTGATAGGTGTAATAGCTTATTACAATTAAAATAATCCACCATTTTCTATAAACATAATTGTATTAGTTTCATTACGATAAATATATTCATTAATTTAATGTTCTCTTAGCTACTATATAATATTTAAAAAGAATCATTTATATAGTTTAGGCAAAGGTGCAAAAAACCCCTCATATTTTCCCAAATATCTCATTTAGACCTTGATTTTTTTCATCTAAAGAAGCCATTGATGTTTACCTTGTACTTTAATTACACTCCTATCGTAACCAACTTTGCCAGATCTAACCATTAGTTGTTGATGTGGTCTTCACGTGGCACCGTAGGACTGAGTCCCCTCTTTCTTCTCTCATATTTCCTCTCTCTTCCTTCCTCTCTCCTTTCTTTTAGTTGGATCACCTCTCACTCTTCTTTCTCTTTTCTCTAATGCCCATGAGCCTATCCCCTTCCCCCCACCCAACCCCAACACCCTAACCTCCTCTCTACTAAATTCTTTTTAATTTAGTAGATTTAAAATAATGAATAATTTATTTATATTTAAAAAATAAAATTTGATTTTTTATTTATTAGATTTTAAAAATTAGAATAAAATTTTAATTAAAAAAATTAAGAGCAAAAAGCGTAAGGCAACTTAGGGTAAAGTCAATGGGGCCGAAAGTGTGGTGGGGTTAGAGAAGAAAGAGGAGAGAGGGAGGGGTGATCCAACAAGGAGAGAGGAGAGAAGAGAGGAGGAGAGAGGAGATAAGAGAGAGAAGCGAGGAGAGTGGGTCTCACAATGCCACAAAGAGGCCACGTTAATAATTAACAACTGAATTCACGATCGTCAATTGATATGGTAAAGTCGGTTACAATATAGGGGGTAATTGAGCTATGGGGGTAAACATCAAGTGCCTCATAAGACAAAAATAGTTCTATGTGTAAATAGGATATTTGGGAAAACTCGAAGAGTTTTTTGCAACCTTATCAATACAATTAGATTTACAAAATCTAACATGATGCGCTCCTATAATCTAATTTATGACTAACATAAATAGATAATAAATCCAATGATTTTGTATGTCATAATCATGGTAGATTATTCATAACCAAACTGTGCATCCCATGTGCTAAAAAAGTGGCTTACCATATGAAATTACATAATTTTTGTATTAAATCAAAACCATTCATACAAATTTCCAACCTCACTCCTCCTCTACCCCACCCTTTTGGACTAAGTTGTCATGGTAAGAAAATTAATGTACCCAATCTGATGCATTTTTATTAAACATTAACAAACATCTAAAGAAAAAAAAATTCAATTTTTCATTAATGAGCTATCTAATTATTTTATAAGTTGTAACTTTTTGGATTTATTGTTCTAAAGATCCATTTGAAGTTTTTTTTTAAAGTCTAATACTTGTTGGGTTTGAAATTGTCCATATCTTCGTCTCAAGGGGTTTAGAAGAAGATAGATACATCAGAGATAAAGTTTGATGAAGATTTGATGAATTTATCATGAAGTACCTGGGTGACGTAAGAAGTAGATTAGGGCAACATTCTAGTGTAGGGACGTGCCAGACTCGGAGAATCCGGACTACGGACAGAGCTGACGTGGGACGTAAGGCATTCTGGAACCTTGGAGACCAAGGTACTTGGGGAGTAAGGTATTAATAGGCTTGGAATTGTTTTGGCAAGAGAATAAAGACCAATCAATGAAGATTCGGACTTCTAAGTTATTAAACCAGAATTAGAAACAAATTATATTTCCATTCTGAAGAGGGTACTTGATTAGCAAGTTTCCTATTTTCGTTGTGATAGCTTAAAGGCAAGAACATAAGATAAAAGGTAGGGTTGGAGTCATATTAGGATAATGATCCAGCCTTATCAAGACTGAATTACAAGTACTATAAATTTAGGGCTTTGGAAGTTCTCATCACGGATTTCAGGAGAAGATCTTGAAGAAGAAAAGCAAAGTCCGGACATGCTGAAAGAGTACAAAGTGCATATACTTAGTTGAGGTATTGCACGTTAAAAATCTTTCACCTTGTGTGAAAGATGATGTTTTTTATTTTCTTCATCATATATTGATATAATGTGGGTTATTGGTGTTTGATGCTATTGAGAGGGGAATGGAGGGAGTTTATTCTGAATTCCACTAGGAGCGATTAGGTTTCACGATTGTGTGTGTTTGTGTCTATTTGCATGCATCTTATATATGTTCTGGACACACTCAGTCCCATATGGGGAGTTTGGACATTCCACACTAAAGTATGAATGCCCACATAGGCCCAACATTAGGAATTGTGTTCAAGAACAAACTTTTATTTCTTCAATATTAAGATCCATGTGAATCAATGAGTGTAAAATATCAAGTAAGGAGAAATAGGGAGCTGTGGTAGAAATTAAAATGATTTAATTATTAATAATAATATTTTTTGGCTTTTATTTTATTTTCTATTATGTTTCATTAATTTTTTTTACTAACCGAGATAGTAAATGTGTATCTATTTTCTTAAAAAACCAATAATAATAATAAAATAATAAAAAAAAATAATAATAATAATAATAATAAATAATAATAAAAATTGATTGTTATAAAAATTTTCATTTCTATAAGACGATTACAGGATCCATGTATGTTAACCATAATTATAGAAAAATTTAAATTCAAATCTAGTTCTCGACTTATCTGTTACCCCTTTTCCCCCTAAATAATATAAAAGAAATAAAAACAAAGTATGAACAAAAGAAAGTGATGAAAGAAAATCTTACTTTTATTGCTTTACAAAGATGCACAAGGTTGGATGAAACTCTACAAAGTTGCAAACTCTCGTATTGCTATTTGCTCTCTTTCTCAATCACTTTCACACACTCACATGTCTCCTACAACTTTCATTTATAGAAAGTTGATTCACTAAAAACAAACTTATGAAACTATTTACAAATAGTTATCCAACTTGACATCAAAGCCAAGTGATAAGACTAAACTTAATGCTAAGATTACTCTTTAATTACAAATAAATGCCTATGAGGACAAGTGTCTGATGAGTCCTGATCTCATCTATTTTTAGTTCATTTTTCTTGCATTTTTTCAGCAGTTTATAATTTATTTTAATGCATAATTATGAAATAATCACCACCTTTGTGTTTTGCAGGTTTTGAATGTAAAATAAACAAATCCAGTGAGAAAAGCAGAAAAAAAAATGGGTAAGGTAGAATGACGCAACATAATGAAGAACATAAGACAATGTCGCGACAATCGATTTTTATTTCGTGACATTGCTTGAGAAGTTCCTGAAGAAGAATGTCGCGACATTCTTTTACTCTATTGTGACATTGATAAAAGCAAATGGCAATGTAGTTTTGTCAAGACATTCAAAGCCTGTGTCACGACATAAAGAACTGAAGAGGGAAGAAAGAATGTCACGACACAACAAAACTATGTCGTAACATAAAAATGGCAGATTAAAGAGACAAGTCAAGTCAAGTTGGTCGCGACAAAGGTTTTTATGTTGCGACAAACATTTCAGAGAATGACAAGGTTAAGGTAGGAAATATGTTGCCACATTTTCAAAGTATGTTGTGACATAAAGTTTAGAAGTCAACATCACAAGGTAAGAAGGCTATGTTGTAACTGAGAAGTTTTAAGTCGCGACAACCATAACATAATGTTGAGAAGGAACTCTGTCGCGACATGGAATTTTATTGTTGCGAAAAAGGTTGATGAGAACTACAGAAAGAATGTCGTGACAAATAAATTTATGTCGCGACATAAAACAAAGGTGAAGGTTGAGAAACTCTGTCGTGACACAGAAATTTGATGTCAGGACACAATGAAGAGAAACAAGAAGGAAACTTTGTCGCGAAAAAGCTTTTTATATCACGACATACATTCGAGTGTTAACACTGTAAGACATGAAAGAAATGTCGCGACAATTACAAGACAAATTTCTTAATTTGTTTTTGTCGCAGTGGCTCAAACTTAGTCGCAACATGTTTTAACTGTTCAGCTCATTTTTATATCGTGACATGAATTCCTGGTCGCGACCTCGATTAGCGTCCTCAACTCAAATTTTTGTTGCAACATCAATTTTCTGTTGCTACCAACAATGTCTTCTTTCTGTGTCGCGACCTCGAAGCGATGTCATGACATTAATGGTGGCTTTTCTTATCTATGCTCTTGTCCCATTTTCTTACATGTGTGTCGAGATGGTCTGATCGCGACCTCGATTGATCTCCAACTTACTATTTTGTCGCAACCTTAATTGCTTAGTATAGACCTTGTAAGCTTAGTCATCGACCCTTCATAGTCGCGACCTCAGTGCTCCCATTGCAGCAGGTTGTTCCTTTGGTGTTCTGACCTCGGAGATGGTGTGTGCGACTTGAAATCCTTTCCTTAAGCCCTTTTTCTGTCTCGGCAACTTCTCTTTTTTTTATCTTAATAGCTTTTCATTCAATATAGTGATAATACGGGCTGCGACCTCGATTCTTTAATCAGCGACCTCACCTTGGCCATTGAACTACTTTCACCTCTGATCCTTGTTGGAATTTTTATTTTTGCCATAAATTTCTGCAAAATATAAATTTGGTAAATAGTACATATTTCTGCAAAAAAACAAGCAATTACATTGTAATAAAATCAGAAAGAAGGACTAAAAATTCAATGAGTTTTTTACTCATCAGAGGTCTAACATGAAATGTGGCTAACAATGCTCCTGAATCCTCAGTCTCTAATATCACCCCTAAAGCTCGAATCCATAGATTGGAAGATAACTGATCATATGAGACAAAAAGACTCTACGGCCGCCTACTCAGGCGTCACGCTATGACATTAACTTTCTGGATGGTACTCAATAGTACTGTCGTGGTCCTTAATCCCAGCTCAAGTCATGCTTCTTTGCACCGGGTTTAACTCTTTGGGTGAAAAATATACTTCCGAGTCTTATGATCTATAAAGATGCAAGGAGGCACCATATAAGTAATGCCTCCATATCTTCCAAGGCAAACCACATTGGCACATAGCTCTAAGTGGGTGTGTGGGAATAATTCTCCTCATGTTTGCCAGGTTTCCTGAGGCACATGCAGTCACCCTATCGTTACTGCATCAAAAGAGGAAACACAGCAGGCCCACGTCGGGAAGCATCCCTTTGTAAATCCTGACCCATCTCTCCCATTGAAATTAGAAGCTAGAAGTGGAGGTGAAGTCAATCTGCCCCTTAAACTCCTCAAAACTCTCTTGGCAGGCATCCACCCAATCATACTTAACATATTTTCATATCGGCTTAGTTAGTAGAGTACGCTATCTGCAGGAGAACCCTTGACAAAGCTTCTGTAATGCCAGCTAAAAAACAAGGAAGCCGACCTCGACAAATTCTTTGGTTGTTTCCAACTTACCACAGCTTCTATTTTACGGGATCCCACACTCACCCCCTGGTGAGATCATGACCTAGATGTCCTCTGTCGAAGCCAAGCGCACTTGCTCAACTTGGTATACAACTGCCGCTCCCTTAGGGTCTACAACACAATCCTCAAGTGCTCTGAATGTTCCTCTTGACTACCTAAACACACTAGGATATCATCGATAAAAACTATGACGAACCTATCCAAATACGGTTGGAATACCCAGTTTATCAAATCCATAAACGCTGCCGGGGCATTAGTTAAACCAAACGACATCACCTAAAACTCATAATGCCCGTAGCGTGTCTTGGATGCGTATTAGAACATCACTCCTGCGCTCTCAGCGTGATACCCCGACCTCAAATCTATCTTAGATGCCTTTCGAAGAGACCCCTATAGCGATCAAATAACTCATTG
The DNA here is from genome assembly GCA_016808115.1 of Tetrastigma voinierianum. NCBI lineage: Eukaryota > Viridiplantae > Streptophyta > Magnoliopsida > Vitales > Vitaceae > Tetrastigma > Tetrastigma voinierianum. The sequence goes on along the minus strand of JAEQBH010004704.1, from coordinate 125,250 downwards.
ATCCTAGGGAGTGAATGCGATTACGGGATGGTAACTACGTTGGCTTTGTAATCTATCCCCACAGTAAATAAACTCTATATTTCTTTTCACAAAGGCGGAGCTTCCATGGGAATATGCTCGTGAATGAATCCCTTACTCAAAAACTCTTCTAGCGAGGCCTTAAGCTTCCTCAGCCTGCGAGGAAGCCATCCTATAAGGAGAATGAAGCAAACCGGTCCACGGGGATAATCAATGGTGAACTCCACTTCTCTATCTGGAGGTAATCCTGTAATATCATATGCGAATACATATGGGAACTCTCTGCTCTTGGAATCTCATCATTAGGAGTCCCTCTTTCTGTCTCCACCACATAAGCCGGATAGCCACGACAACCCTTACCTGACATCCTCTTATTTGCCATGGCGGAGATCGTGATGGAGAATACCTCTCTGTCTTGATTCCACAGACTTTACCACCAATTTCCCTAGCCTATGCAACTTTACTTCCTTTTTATAACAATCAAATGTGGCCCTGTATTGAGACATGCAATCATACCGGGAGCAGCATCAAAATCCATATATCTGAAGACATAAGATCTGTTTGAACTCCTGTCCCCAAATCGAACTTCTCACTATCTCTAACTACTCTGTCACGGGTTCTTGGATCTCCCTCTTTGGAAGGGAAACTCTCATACGACCCCATAATGGCTAGGTCTCTGGAGTATGCTAGTAGTCTTACGGCAATTGACTTTGTGCTCTACATAGACCTCCACAGGCTCTTTAGGAACCTCTCGAGGGTGACAATGGAGGTGGGCGAGGCTCTTGTTCTTGACGGGTGCTATAGCTACTATATGAAATATGTGCCACCTTTGCAGTAAACAATCCACGAGCTTGAGGCTCCCTACGGGTGGCTCAAGCGGTTTAACTGACTCTTGGTGGAGGCCGAGTTCATGGAGGTGTTAGTGGAATCGACTACGTGCTCGTCTCCACATCGGTGCGATCTTGTGTGCGCTAGAAGCCTCTAGAATGGCTCTCTTAGGACGACCTCGACGTCCTCTGCCTGACATATTGCTTTTAGTACTTAACATGTATGTACTTTGAATTTGAAAATGCATGGTTGCCAATAGTGTAAAATAGTGTATAAGAAAACTACGATGCTTAATAACACAGGTTTCCTAAGACCCTGCTCTGATACCAACTTGACACACCCCCACCCCTACTAGTAGGCGATGTGCTAGAAACCCCACAGAACTCCCAGCCGATACTTCCAATGACTAGAGAATCTTGTGAAGCTATGCCGTGTTGCTTGCTGAAAACCCCTATAAAAATTTTCCTTTTCTAAACTTGTTATTTTATAAAATTTCGGCAACATAACAGCTGCATATAGGACATGTCCCAAAACCTGTAAATACAATTTACACTTCAATATGTGACCAACAACACTTCTTCAAAGAGCCTCAGGCTCATCACATTTTCATAAAACACACTATGTACACACATATGCACAACTATACAAGTTCAAAGTACTTTCTTACAAATATATACAATGGTGGGTAAATACAGCACATATACTAGTAGTCAGGAGGACCCTGATATGTCCCATCTTTCGGCGTACCTGTTCCTGAAAAATAATTTTTAAACCAGGAAAATAATGAGCTAAAAAAGCTCAGTGAGTGTATGCTTTATAAAATGCTTGATTTTTCTTAACATGTCTGGCGTAAACTATCTTTTATAAAAACATTTTGAGAAAACCTTACTTGCTTTATAAAAGTTTCTAAAACTTTTCATAAGCTAACGCTTTGCTATAAAAGTTTCTAAAACTTTTTACAGCGCTTGCTTGCTATAAGTTTCTAAAACTTTTCTGTAAAATCTTTTACTTTCTTTATAAAAGTTTCTATAACTTTTTATAAACTACTTGCTTGCTTTGCTATAAAAGTTTCTAAAACTTTTCATAAAATGCTTGCTTCCTTTGCTATAAAAGTTTATAAAACTTTTTATAAACTGCTTGCTTGCTTTGCTATCAAAGTTTCTAAAACTTTTTATAACTGCTTGCTTGCTTATTAGTGGTCGATTTAAAGCTGTATGTAAAACGCTTATAAATATAAAGATCAACCACTAGAGGCCTTTCTTGTTTGTTGTACCCTAGTAAACACGAGAAACCTGTGTCTCTACCGTGCCGGTGGAAGCACCTCGTGTCCACATCACCCAAGTACCCTGGTAAACATGGGAAACCTATGTCTCTACCGTGTCGGTGGAAGGACCTCGTGTCCACACCACCCAAGTACCCTGGTAAACACGGGAAACCTGTGTCTCTACTGTGCCGGTGGAAGGACCTCGTGTCCACATCACCTATTCCAGTGAATATGGTGGAATGCTTCATCACCACATAAATAGCTAGCGCGCTAACCCTATATACCTCAGTACATGTCACAGTCCTCCTCTAATATGCCATAATGCATGAGCTAAGTTTTCTGACCAAGAAAATCTAAAATGCAATGCAATCATGTCCGAAATTCACCTTGCACATACGGAATACCTTTGACTGGTAATGCTTACTCAAACTAGGGATTTCTTAAGGCCTGATTTATAAAAATATAATTTTACTTGCTTGCTTGCTTTTTAAAATATGGTTTAACCAATCAAAACCATAAGATTTAAAATATGGTTTAACCAATCAAAACCATAAGCTTAAAATATGGTTTAACAATTCAAAACCATAAGCTTTAAAATATGGTTTATCCAATCAAAACCATAAGCTTAAAGTATGGTTTAACAAATCAAAACCATATGGTTTACCCTACATATAATTTCCATTTATCAAATAATAGTATATTATTTATTTTTCTCACAATAACCCACAAAATAGCCCAAATCTCAGACCCATAGAAAACAGGGCACCTCTTAGTCCCTTCACGGTTCATCACCAAATTATTGTGATACCAAAACACACCACAAAACCCAAAACATCAGTCCTATGATCAAAACCAAACCTTAACATAGTTAGGTTGCCGAAAACAGATACGAAATCACATGCAGTTATTAGAAAACAATCCCGAATTTTCAACGAATTATGTCAAAACAATCCCGAGAAATTCAGCGAAACGGTCCAATAGTCGAGAAATTCCTAAAAATTCATACCTCGGTCCAAAATTTTGGAGATTTGAAATTCTGAGTCTCACGACCTCACAATAAAATTCCAAGCCATTACATAGGATTTATGCTAGAAATAACACAAGTAGAAAAATTCTTTACCTCTTAGAGTTTGATGGCTAAACTTGGTGCTACGTATAGCCGCAAATTCTAGTGGATCGAAACACGTTTTCGAGCACCAGATGAAAACTTATGGTCAATTTAAAGTAAATCTTAAAAAGAAGCGAAGAAAAGAAAAGAAAAAATAAAAATCTTCCTCTCTTCCAGGCCCTTCTCTATTCGTCTTCTCCTTCCCATTTGACTTTTATCCTTTTATTATTATTATTATTATTATTATTGTGTGTGTGTATCATTTGATATATGGCTCATATTGCCCCTAATTAAGTGCATTTCCAACTTGAATTTTATTTATTTTGGTTCATTTATTTTAAATGAACTTAACTCAATCCATTTCCTGACTTCCGAGATTTTCATAAAAATCTCGTCCCTGAAGTCACTAATGGTTTATCACCCAGAAAATCGTAAAATATTATGTTTGTCTCAAAATTCGATGAAACTTTTCTGTGTCACTAGATTTCAGAGGCAATTTAAGAAGCACAATCCGTTTAAGTCATCCAAGATCAGAAATTTTCTTAGAGCTGAACCATTATGACAATGACAATTTATTATTATTATTATCGTTTAACTAATTAAAGTTTCCATGATTTGTACTTTCCCTCCTCCACTTTCTTTAATTGCAAAAGTGCCACCATTCTTTGAACACCTTACAATTTCATCCTTAAAAACAACTTCCAAAAATACTACTATGACACTTAACTAATTAAGAAAGCCCTTGGCGCACATATGCGACCCTACGGTTACACGTACTGTACACCCTCTTGGGACGGGGCATTACAGAATCGATTAGGAATTTGGAAAATTTGTAAGCTAAAATATGCTAATGGATAAAAATGATGAGCATTAGGCCACCATATGCATACTCATTCATGGTTACATATTTAAAACAATTCAAGACTAAATAGTTAAAAATTGGGTATTTTCATCAATGTTCAACACTCTAATGTACACAAATTATAGTGTCGTTGAGCAACAAACCAAAACCTATAATTATACAATAATTATGGAGTGAAGTCTATAAAAAGAATAAGGAAATTAATTGTAACACATCCACAATAATCAAGAATTTTTGTTCCTAGAAGTATGGTTTTTTGTGGGTTTGCAAGATGGAGCATTCGTCATGTAGCCCAAACTTGTTTATGCCAAATAAGAATTAATTAGTGAGTTAATTAATTAAAAATTGAACACTAATTGTGGAAAACCCTAACCTCCTTTTCTCTTAATTTTCTCTTATAGCTACTCATCGTCCTAAAGTAAGGAGAGGTGATTATTGACCATTCTCAGCCTGAAATCACCCCTCTATACCTCTTACTATCAATTTATTCTTAAAAAGGTGATTATTCTACGTAGATTTGAGTTTTAATTTGTTTTTCCTGATTTCGTCTTCTTTGTTTCGATGTTTTGGTGGCTCTCAACCTTTTTTCAAAATGGTATTTATCATAAGCCATGTATGACACTCTTTGTGAGTAATTATTTATAAAACTCTAAGATTACAAATTTTCCACCACCACCACCAAGTTAGTAGGATGGCCCATTTATTGGTGCCCAAAAGAAAACTTCATGGTTTCCTTTCATCCCCTTTCTTTTGGTTCTTTTATGAGTTGCTTCTCATTCATGGAAATTGTTGGGCTTAGAATCGACATTATCTTCGTCCCCAATGTTTTACAAGAAGATGTCTACTTTGAAGTTCAAGTTTGATGAAGATTTGAAGGTTTAAACATGAAGTCCCTGGAGAGAGTTAGGACTATGTTCGGAACTAAGTTGGGACTCTAATCAATTCTAAACTCTTAGAGCCCAAGGCAATTGGGAAGAAAAAACTAAAGAGGCTAAGACCTTCTCTAGATCCTATGGATAATGTTAAAGGTTAGAAAATCCACATAGGAGATAATATCTGGATGAAGTTGGAACACAAGTAGGACTCCACTCTAAAGAGGATTGCTTGGTGCTTAAGTATACTAATTATCGTGACAGCCTGGAGATAATCTCAGTAAAGAGATAATGTTAAATTTCATAATTAGATAATGCAAGGCTTTGTTACATGCCAAATTCATGTGATCTTGTGCAATAAGAAGGAGCCTACATAGTGTAGGACTATGCCATGTTGTTTAGTGCAACATGAATCATGATAGGTGAAGGATTCTACTTGGAATAAGACTCAGTCCTTGAACTAAGTTCGAACGAGCATAGGACTCTACTCAAGAGAATATTCCTCTAGTCTCTTGACTTATGGGAAGAAGCATCAGTATAAACTAGGATTTATCAGCACCCTACAGATAATGGAAAGCTCTCCAATATAATAATTCAAGCTATCAAATTAGAATTGGAACCTATTGGGTTTAGAATGATCAATATCTTTATGTCTAGTATTCTACTAGAAGATTGTTGCTAAGAAGATGAAATCTGAGGAAGATTTGATTGGTTAAACATCTCGTCCCTAGAAGAACCAAGATGAAGTTCGGACTAAGGTAGTCCAACAGTATAGGGACGTGCGCGTCTCGGTGAGTCTGAACTAGGGTCAGAAATGATGTGGGAGACAAGTTGGTTTTAGAGTCGTGGAGGCCAATGTACTTGGGGAGCAAGTATCATATGGGCATGAGATCATTTAGGCATATAGATAAAGATCAAATCAAGAAGATCAGATCATCTAAGCTATCAAACTAGAAATGGAATCAAATAAGGATTCTATTTTGAAAAGGATTCTTGGGCAACAAGTTTCCTATTTCTGTAGTGATTGCTGAAAGGAAAGTATTGATAATTCAAGGTAGGTTTGGAGTCATATTAGGATAATGATCCAACCTTATCTAGTTTTCCAAAACCGAATATACAAGGCTATATATTTAGGACTTTGGAAGATGCTCAGTATGGATTTTCAGGAGCAGAGCTTGAAGAAGAACAAGCAAAGTTCAAATGTGTTGAAGGAGTTCAAAGTGCGGATACTTGTTGAGGTATTACATGTTAAAGCCTTTCACTTTTGGTGAAATATGATGTTCTTTATATTCTTCATCATTTATTGTTGTATTATGGGGAATGGGTGTGCGATGCAATTGAGAGAGGAATGGATGGAGTCCATTCAAAATTCCACTAGAAGTGATTAATTGTCAAGAAGGACCGTGGGTAGAAAGGGAGTCTCGTACCACATAAGAAAAATTATAAACTTGAATAAGATAAGTGGAAATCCTTTCATCTGGCCATAGCCCCATGGACATAGGCAGGTTGCCGAACCATGTAAAAGAGTGTGTGCTTTTATTTTATTGCATATATATTTTTATTTGTCCTTCACACTAACCGTCCCACACTGGAGTTCGAACTGCTTGCACAAAGTGCGGAATGTCCCCACAAAGTCTGAATGTGAACAACATCCCAACTTTAGGAACTGAGTCTGAACACACCATATGAAGCCCAAACTCACTACACATCAAGGTCTAAACACAACAAGGATAGTGTCTAGGAATACACACTTATTAACTAACAATTGGTATCATAGTGGGTCACTCTAAATTACTAAGTGAGATCCTTGGTTGTTCCACTCATATGTGTGTGAGTTTGAGATGGATTTGATGAAGGAAGGTGAATCTATAAATTGTCCTCCTCTACTTGATGGGATAAACTACATAGATTAGAAAGTTTGGATTTTTGTCTTCATTAGATCTCTTGATATGAAAGCCTGGAGATCAGTATTGACAGGATGGTGTCCTCTAACCAAGATAGATGATGATGGGACAACGGTGGTCAAGACTATGTCATAGTGGACTAGTGAAGAAAACAAGTTAGCAACTAGCAATTGGATGGCTCTCAATGCTATCCAGATGGGGTGGATTCCAAACAATTTAGCCTGATTGAAACTTATGAATTGGAAAAGGAAGCTTTGGAAACTTTGCAAGTAATTCACGAAGGAAGTAAGGGGAAGACCACTACAGTAAACCAATTGTACTCACACGCACTTGAAAAACATAACAGCATGAGGTTAAAAGCAAGAAGTTCCAAAAGAAGTCTTAACAGATGTTCAGACTTGTCCAGTCCCTGCTCCAATTCCTCAGGATGTTGGACTCTCCATGGTAGTGATGAAGAAAAGGATGGAATCCCTAATATGAAGAATGTACCTAAAGGATGTGCAAACCATGTCAGTTATGGAAACAAACTAGGTCATCCACACAAAGTCCCAATTGACCTCTACGACTAGAGTGTTAGAACTTCTCCACATGGAGCTAATGGGACACATACAACTAGAAAACATTACTGGAAAAAGGTACATCTATGTAGAAGTCATGAATACGACACGCTACATCCTGAATTAGATTTACCTAGGACGTGGAACTCTCATGACTCCTTATGAGATTTGGAAAGGTAAGCAACCATATATGAAACATTTTCATGATTTTGGCAATCCATGCTATATTTTAAATATCTGGGAACCAAGAGGGAAGTGCCATTTCCTAGAGGAAGTTCAAACTATAGCAGGAACGGACCAACATCTGAATGGACATGACTATAGAGGACTATTTGGTAGTCAAACTCGTGAGCCCTTAAAAAAGATTTAGAAGAATCATCCCGTATTTGACATTATTGGTAATCCGAGAGTGTTCGATTTGAAGGATTCCTAAGATGAAGCAAGAGATGATTGGCTCTCTGTGATGCCTCCGCAGCGAGTCAAAACTACAAAGAGGCTTTGAATGATGAATTCTTGATCAATATCGTGCTAAGCTGAAAAAGCTAAAAAAGGCTCTTTAATGGTTAAAACAAGCTTCAAGGGCTTAGTATGAAAGTCTAACTGAGTACCCCTTGAGAAGGGAATATCCTCGAGAGGGAGTAGATGCACATTCTCTTCATCAGGGGTAACTAAGGAGAAGTAATTGTGGTCCAAATTTATGAGGATGACATATTTTTTAGATCCATGTCTCGAAGGATGGTGGAACTGTTCGTGAAACACTTGAGCACAAAGTTTGGAATGAGCTTGATTGGTGAATTGACTGGCTTTCTTGGACTTAGTAAGAGCCATTCGAACATCTTTGTCTCTCAGTGTTCCAGATATCACGAAAGAACTTATGAAGCAAATCGGAACTTGACATGACAAAGCATAAAAGGACTCCTATCGGGACCTATGAAAAGATTGCCCGATATGAAGTTGGCAATGGTATTGGTCACACCCTTTATAGTGTGGGAGTTTGTACAAGGTACCAAGTATGTCCCAAAGAAAGTCATCTTATAGCTATCAAAAAGACCATCGATATAAGGTACATATCAACTGTAACTCAATTGGCTGATATATTCACCAAGGGCTTGGATGTAGCACGTTTTGAGACTCTCAGATCCTCATTGGAACTATATGTTCTCTGATACCTTCTCTCCTTAAAAAAAATGAAGGAGAAAGAAGCAGGGAGTTGAGGATTGTTTTTTCTTTGGTGTTATAATGCAGAAGTTGCTTTAAAAGTTGCTCTAATTGATGCCCCTCTATTGGGTTATGGGCAGAATATCCAATCTGATTGGAACATAAATGCAGCGGAATTTAAAAATTTTTATCCCTTAACCACAAGGATCCACGACTGCATTTCATAAAAGCAGAAGGAAGAATTAGCGAAACTTACCTCTTGTAGATCGATTCGTCAAGCCTTCAAAGTCTGCGTCTTGGTTTGTTCGGATCTTCAAAGGTGCTGCCTTTATGAAAAGCGACCACCCTCTACAAGTATCCACACACGAACAAATAATGAACGATCTTGTTGAATGCTAGTTCAGGTTCGTCTTCTCAAAACGAAATTAAAGTTTTTCTTTTCTTTCTCTCTGTTTTGGTTGTTCTTAGAGTAAAAGACGACTACTACAAAATATATATGTCTCATATATATATATATATATATATATATATATATATATATATATATCTATATAAGTCTGCTAGGGTTTAAGTCAAAAACGAATTTTATATTATTATATATTTAAAACTCTTTTAAATAATAACAATTTAAATTCACATCAAAAAAACCCTTTACAGATTATTTCCTTATCCGATAAGAAAATATAACAAATTAATTATTTGTTATAATTTAAATCAATTTAAACTTTCTCAAAATTAAATTCGAATTTAAATAACAACTAATTGTTATTTGTAATTTAAAATAATCATCATTTTAAATTCTAGAAGTGAAAAACCATAGCAGATTATTACGTTCTTAATGTGCGACCCTAAGTTCAATTAACATTGGTAGTAGGCCTAAATCACATTTTGATCCTACAAAGTCATAAGTGGCCTCTAGCAAGACATTATGACTACCCCAGAGTTAAGCCTGGCTCATGATCAGGAACAACCTTAATATAGCTAATGACATAATCCTTTTGTCTCATGATATCTTGATAGAATATAAGGCATGGACAAAGTCAGCATATATCGATTCTATCTTTGATTACTCGAAACCTAATTAGGCCCGACTAAACAAATGACATTGATCTCCATCAATTCATTTGAAGCACGGCTCAGCATGCATTTCTCAATCTCCACGATTGTCGGGGGACCGAATGTCGATTCGTGCCACAGTAGGTTGAGCGGAATCAACAAAATTTATATCCTAAGTTCCTCCTACTGCCGTAGTCAAGCTACTACAGTATAGCGGTCTAGGGTCGAACACGGGGATGGGTTTTCATCCTATGAATGATTTGCATAAGTGTGAAAAGGTAAGGCTTTCTATTTGGATTTTTGGATTTTTTTCAAAAACAGTGTGAGTAGTTTGAAAACTGAATAACTGTAAAGATTGAAAGTGATGTGTAGAAAGGTAACTTTGAAGATTTGAGTCACTAACTTGATAACATAGGGCAAACAAGTGTCCTCGGGTTTTATCCTCGCATTATGACAAGCCTATAGTCAGAAATATACTTGGGATCTTTGTTTAACTAAGCCAGGCTAACCTAGAATCACTCACATTTAGTCGACCACAATTAACATGCATCTCAAGGCCTTTAGATTTAAACCTAACATTCAACATCATTTCGGTGGCTAAGTAAGACCATCTAAAACCCTGATTACATCTAGCAATAAGTATACCTTGTATCCTAAACATGGTAAGTGGCGCGAATTAATGGCATTAAATGATATTCAACCCTAGTTTAGAAGATGAAGAGCCATAATCTGAATTTTGTGGCATTGACACATGAGAATGACACATGCGCCCCCTGACCAAGCTAGCTGTCGTCTTCAAAGAAGAGCAGCCAGCATCTCTTGAGTTGTCATCCTCGAGAGGGTTGTTTGGTAGCCTAGAAAATGAGAGAAAGAGGAGAAGAAGAGAGAAAAGCAAAACCCTAACTTGAGTACAGGAATATTTGCATAAAATGAAAGAATTGTGTGCCAAAAGGTTAGCTACACAATTTCTTCCTTTAGGGTTACAAAATCTATGAGGGTTTATATAGGCCACCATTATGTGAAACTGTCAAAGCCTAACTGTTTGGAAATTTAAAATAAGGGACAAAGGAAGTAATACACCAAAATGAAGTCGGTTTGCATTAATTACAAAAGGATAATGAGGCGAGAATGATTTATTTGGGGCAGTCGATTTTAAAGCTCGGCGGGCGAAAATTTACGCTAATGGCATTGCCTGATAGCGAGTGCCTGAGAGATAATTGAGTCGGAGAATTTACCATTGAGCGCGCAGTTTAAGCTGGCTGGTGAAATTTGCTGACAGCGAAATTTTTTTGAACGCTCATGTTGCATTTTTAAGCAGGAGCGTTGGTTAGCGAAATTTTGGGTCTGTGAAATTTCACAATTTAAGCTAGGATTGCGAGGAAATTTCGCTATGATTCTTGAAATTTTCATGATCCGTAATTTTGCAATCTTAGCGAAATTCCTGGAATTCTTGATCTTCTTTGCACGTAGCCTGTGCTCTATCTTTGCACTGACTTTTATCAGCTTTGCTCCACATTTCTTTCTTTGATTTTTGGTATGTTTGATGGCTGATGAATGGGTTAAATCTTATAGTTTTAGCATATGTCTCGATTTGAACTCTCAAAGTCTGTAAAACACAACAGCAAAATAACCTCTAGCGAGCATAAGTGATACTAAGAACTAAACACTTAATTGTGCATAGTGAAGCTAAACCTCCTCTGTGATATATGATGCCTGTGTAGTGTGCACAAAGCAAGATATAAATCATTCTCAAAGTTGCAATTCAACTAGGGTTATATTTTCTGCAGCAGTCCAATTTAAATTGACAGAAGTTAAAACCCATATGAAATCCAAAACCATTACAGAGCAATTTGGGTCAATCTTAGTTACTGATTCCTCGTGAATTCTTAAAGTGTGGATATATCATAACAGTCGTAATAAATTTGTAAAATTGTCCCTCCTGATCTAGCAGCAGCATGGCGTAAATTTGTTGAACAACCTAGATAAGGATAGTTGCGGCTTTTCTTTCTTTATTGACATTGTAAGGTGCAATGCTTAAAGTCGACTTCACCAAAGTTAGGTACTTGAGGTCCGCCGATGACTCGACGATTAAGGTTTGAGGCATCAAAGCCAAAAGGATCAGCGACCACAAACTCTGGGCTTCACCGGACTCGGGAATGACTTGAAAATCAAGCACCTACAGATGATTAAACTCTACCTATCCACCCATGCTTGAACACTAAATCGATGACTCCCGACCAATTAAGGCTTAGGGCATGGGGCTTCAAGGCTTTGTCACTTTGCCCCACGGGCCAGGTGCTCGGGTTTCAGAGGCCAGAACCACTGACTTTGTTTTTCTTTTCTTTTCTTTTTCTTTTTGCTTTTTATTTTCCTTTTTGGAAGGCACATTGGTCTTCAAATGTGGGTAACTCTGAGCCTATCATGGAGTTTACTTGACATGCTAAGCCGAGCTGTCTGCAAAATGAAAGGAAATGAGCCAATTCACGGCTTATTGAAACAATCGGTGTGCGGTGTGTAGATTAAGCAAGGAGAAATGTTCGAGTTAAGCATCATGAACTTAATGACCAAGAATTATATCAAACATGGAATTTATTCCCAACATAAGGTAATAAACAGGGTTTCAAATTTTCCATTTAAAAGCCCATTCAATTGTCAAAATTTAATACAAAGTACTATTATATAGACAAAATTTACTAAAAAGGGAAAACTACTAATTTGGAAACTTTCCTAAAAATAATAAGTGTAAGACAAGCCCCAAATTAAAAATAAAGCAATTTATGAACTGCAATTTGGTTTGTGAGAACATAAATCAGCTCAATTTCAAGAATTTACTCAAGGAGGTCAAGGAGAATGATCTATCAGCCCTGCAGTAGCCTGGCGACTCCTTGAGTGTTAGGTGCCCAATTGTTGACTTGGTCCTCGGTGGATTCGGCAATTGATTGCCTTCAGAGTGGGTGTTGATGGCGGGACGAAATCTCTTCTTCACCTTAGTTGACTATTCTTTGCAATTCACGGACACTAAGCTTTCACGCATCATGACCATTTGGAAACAACTTCATCGAGAAATTTGATTTTCATTTGCTAGCGGAGTTTGTGTTTGTTGTTCGGATGGAATATATTCAACTCGAGGTCATGTTACCAAAGGCGGATTGCATGACTCCATTAAATGATTGATGATTGCATTGGTACATCAGCGAAATGGTCCCAGATAGTTAACATGATTAGGTTCATTTGCAATTGGCTCGATGTCGAAGCACTACAAATCCTTGGGTGTGGTGCATCTGTACCACAGCTCAAGACATCCTCAAGCTATCCCCTTTGGGATTTTTCGCGATCTATCGACTGATGATAGTGTGATGTTAATGAGTTTAAGTTCACCCAGGCCTAGCTGCTTGGCACACGGGAATACGGCCGTGGGATTCTGCAGCTCATCGAGCAGTGACTTATACATGCGATTCCCACGATATTAGTGAAATTGTGGGAGATCTGGATCCTTATGTATTTGAGGTTCTTGCTTTGGATTATGGCCCAGCTTGTTCGGTGAGAATGCCTTTCACCGATACCTAATCCCTTCTTAATTGTGAAGAATCTTGAAGAATTTTGCATAGCGAGCACTTGTTTGATTATGTCCCAGGTATGTTGACACTTCCCTGTCTTAGGACTTCTAAGATACTGCCTCTTTGGGATGCCTTCTTTTGCTTCTAAGTGCACATTGGAAATGGAGGTGGCATGCGTGCTTCAGTGAATCCTCCTTCGGGGAAAATATGTTATGGCTCAATTCTTCTCAGTTTCTGGTTTCTTGACGAGTTTGGGCATGGGCTGATCAACCTCTTTTCCACTCCTCAGGGTGATTATAGCCTTCACCTCATCCATTCCTGAATTGTTGGATGATCCTACCTCATGGATTCCCTTTGGGTTTGGCACTATTTGGGAAGGGAACCTTCCTCTTTCTTGTACCTCCAGCAACTTGTTGATCTTGGTGATTGAATCTGTGAGTTATCAATTTTCATAGTTCGAGTTGCTCTCTGGCCCATCTATTCTCTTTGTTAGTGTACTTTCTCATTATCGATCCTTTGTGCGATTTGCACATTAATTCTTTACTCTTCACAAAGTTGCCTACCACCTTGCAAATTCAAAATGGCTTCATTCACGAGATGAGGATGGTGGTGGTTATGGACAATGTAGGAACGATGGTTTGGCACTGGAGGTACATGAGTAGGGAGTGGGCTTAAGGGAAGGTTAAGTGATTCACTCCAATTGGAATTGTAAATTATTTCCATATGGGATTAGGTTGTAGTGGCTTGTATTGTCCTACGGTATTTGCACATTCGACATCCGTCAGCCATTGAAGGGAGCCATAGGACCACTGTTCTCTACTGGATGTATGAAAGTTAGAGTGGTGCGAGGATTGGCTTGTGCGAGGTTTCGATCCTTTGCACTGCCTTCATGGAGCCTTTTTCCTTGAGCTCCTCTGCCTTCCTGGCCTAAGGTTGAAATTCTAGCTTTCATTTCTATGTCCTCTGGCAGTGTATAAATCCCTCCCCCAGGGTTGGTACGAGGCCTCATTATTCCCATTTCCTGAGGTTTGGCTCATGCGACCATGAAGTTCTCAGCCACATAATTTAAAATCCGTGGCTTGTCGGGATGCTTACTTAGAAAGTCTCACTCCACATGGTTTAAAAGGCTGCCTCATGGCGGGGCAATACCACCATAGAAATGGTTTACCCGATCCATGTATCAAACCCATGGTGTAGGCATGCTTGTGGTCTCCATAAATCTCCCGTCTTGATAAAAACTCTCGCGTCTTGAGCAAGGTATAAATTTGTCTTTTTCAAATTGTTGGTCTTATGAGCGAAGAACTTCTTGAAGTGCATGCCATTTCGTGATTTCTAATGGTTACAGGCCTCGGTGAGATTTAGCCAAATCTTGGCCTTATCCTTTAGGGTGGAAGTGGAAATGCTGGCTTAAGCAAATCCATGTCCATCATTCCTTCCTTAAAGGTAGTGCATACTTCCTCAAAATCCCCAATATGAGTGTGTGGATTTCATTTTCCATACCATGATATGTGGGGAGTAGGGGTACCAAGTAAGGCCTCACTGCTACATCTTTAGCAGGAGGTATGATGCGGGAGAGACCTTAACCTAGGAAGGTGGATGAATCCTCATGGTTAAATGGGTTAGATTCATTGGGAACCCTTCAGAGCTCTGTTGTTCTTCGAATTAGTGGATCCATGACATCACGTCAGCCTGTGACCTTGCTTTGGTCAGTTGTGTGCGATTCTGTGATCTACACAGAGTGTTTACATCCGCTGGAGCATAAACACAATTGATTTCGGAGACAACAAGAGCACCCGATAAACTTGCGAAAAGGTTTAAGATTAGGTAAAAATAAAACTAAGCGTATGATAAACAAAAGTGAAGTGCGCAAAGTGAAAACTTCACGATTCACATGGCTAGATTTACAAAAAAGTTAAAAGGTTACCTTCACTTGTGATGTTGATCAAGTACCTTGACTCATCAAGCGTAGTTTAGCGCCATCCCGGCGGCGGCGCCATTGGTCGTGCGCAGTAGGTTGAGAAGCGAAATCAACAAAATTTATATCTGGTTCTCCCTACTTCTTGGTAGTGACTCTTGCCGGTATAATGATCTAAGTCGAACAGGATGGGTTTTCATCACAGGAATGATTTACATAAGTGTGAAAAGGTAAAGGCTTTCTATTTGGATTTTTGGTTGTTTCAAAAGCAGTGTGAGTAGTTTGGCCGAATAATGTAAGTAGAAAGTGATGTGTGTGAAAGGTAACTTTGAAGATTTAGGTCACTAACCTTGATAACATGAAATGAAACGAGTGTCTCGGTTTTATCTCTCATTGCCAATGACGACCTATAGTCGAGCCATAGCCGGATCTTTGTTTAACTATAAAAACCTAACCTAGAATCCTCTATTTGATCAACCACGGTAGCATGCATCTGACCCCTTTCGATTTAAACCACAACATTCCAACATCATTTGATGGCTCATAAAGACCATACAAAAAACCCACGGTGCATCTATGATAAGTATACCTTGTACCAAAGCATGGTAAGTATTGGCCAAATTAATGACATTAAATGATATTCAACCTAGTTTGAGAAGACGGAGCCATAAATACAAAAGATCGTAGTATCTAAATACATGAGGACAACCTGTAACTGCCCCACAACCAAGCTAGCTTCCTTCATCTTCAAAGAAAAGAGGCTTAGCCAAGCATCTCTTGAGTTGTCATCCTCAAAGAGGCTTGTTCGTAGCCTAGAAAATGAGAGAAAAAGAGAGAGAGAAGAGAGAAAAGCAAAACCTTAACCTGCTCGCGGAGATATTTACATAAATGAAAAATCCGCTAAAGATTGCTTCCACCCTTCCTTAGGGTTACAAAAACTATGGGGGTTTCATAGCCACCCATTATGAAACTACAATAAAGCCTAACATTTTGGCTAAATATGGGACAAGGAAGTAATACACCAAAATGAAGTCGGCTCGCGATTAATTACAAAAAAAGGATGACAAGGCAGACACTCAATAGAATGTGCCACCGCTTAGCAACGAAAATTTCTCGCTTAGGCTAGCGAAAAATCGTTAGGGTAGCGAAATTGCAGACAGCAAAATCAGAGAATTTCGCTTAGGCACCGGCAATTTCGTTTGCTAGTGAAATTTCGCTAGCTTAGCTAAATTTCAGTGATAGTTAAACTCGCATTTTTCGCTAGGAACAGTGGTTAGCTTAAATTTTTAGGTATATAGCAGCTCATAATTTCGCTTAGATTATAAATTTTCGTAGCTATGATTGCGAATTTTTCTCAATCCCAAATAAATTTTCGTAATCTTAGCTAAATTCCGGAATGGCCGACTACTACATGGCCTAACGTCCTATACGCACTAACTTTTATCACTTTGCCTTCATTCTTTCTTTGATTTTTTGGTATGTTCGATGGCTGATGAATGGGTTCAATCTTCATGGTTTAAAGTATATGTCTCGATATTGAATCCTCAAAGTACTTCAAAACCCGCAAAACAACCATGCTACAAAATAACCTCTAAACTACATAAGTGATACTAAGAAGACTTGAACACTTCAATCGGCATAATTGGCATGATTAGTGGAAAAAAGCACTCAAAACCTATCTGATATAGGGCTCAAAATAGCACTTTTTAAAATAATCACATATCTCTTATACAGAGGGACAAATTCCATCTTAATCGTCATATCTCACTACAGAATTTTATTATGTTCAAGTATAACCTTATAGTCATCCGATTAAAGACAACGTTGATTGCATCAAAACACAAAATTTTTATGTTGAGAACTATAGCGATCTCAAGTCAAAGGATTTAATGACACAACTATTAGAGATTAGCTTATGACTTTGACATGCATAATCTCAAGATCAACCAAGTCCAATGAACAGCTCTGTAAATAACAGATATAAATTTGATTTGTATCTCATACGCATATTCATCCCATGAATATCAATCAAACTTTATACTAATCTTAATTCATTGTTATTCCCATAACAATAACCTATTAGGGACATTTAGAATAATTAATAATATTATTCAAGGACATTATATATAATAAACATGCAAATCATCATAAAAATTAATTCTCATAAATAGTCAAAATACCATGTCCATACAATAGGCCTAGAGCACTATTACTAACACCCTCAACATGTTCAAGATGAAGTTCCCTCGTGGCAAGATGGTATTCGAACACATCTTCAGACTTGCAGAGTCAGACGCCACCAGGATGATATTAGGATTACCCATTTTTAATCTTTGGGATCCTAGATGAGCAGCACAAGGGGCTAGTGACTGTCTAACATCTTTAGTCCTTCTTCTATTAAGTTGAGAAAAAATTACAAGTTATACCAAGAGCACCACTTGTAACCCATTCAGTCAAGCAAGGAGACAGGTAAGAAGATCTCTCATTCTATTACAAACTCTAAATCTTATCCTTTTTCCCCTTCAGGTTTCAAGTTCAAATGGAGGAAGTCCTTGCACCCCTTTTGAAGAAGTCTCAACTACTTCAGCGAACCATTAGGGTGCATGAGGAGATGTTGCAACATCTTAATGGAGTGTTAATTGTAACACTCTCGAAATATACCCTTCTAGCAGTTTCTCGGACTGCTTAGGTATATTATAAGCTAAATATAGGAATTTTCGAAATAAACCATAAGACCCGGAATTTATCATAAATTCAAGGGTAATTTAGTCATTTACTACTGAGATAAATGGCATAAATCAATAAGTTGATATGCAATTATGGAAATTGTGGTTATGGATGCCAAAATAGAAATTTAATAAGTTAGAGTAAATGGAAGAGAAATGGGGGACCAAAATGCAAAAATGAAAAGTTAAAAGCAAAAATGGGTTTTCTTGTCTTGGCCAAACATGGCCTTAACAAACACGTGGATTTAAGACAAATTTGGTCTCATTTTGGAGGACCAAACCAGAGAGAGAGGGGAGAGGAAGAGAGAAGAAGGCAAGGCACAGGTTAAGAAGAGAAGAGAAGAAGAGAGAAGAAGAAACAAAGCCAAAAAGGTATGGAACTTTGGATATTTGTGTATGGAACTTTGGATTTGTGTATGGAACTATGAACTCTTGTATGAATTTCCATACAATTGCATGATTTGTAGCTTGCCCAAACCTAGGGTTTGATAAAAGTTCATCCCAACATGGGTTTCTCGTTGGTATTTAATTTCTTTCTAGGGTTTTGATAGGATTTCATCCTAACCCAAATATTTTTGAGAGTAAGGTGGGTAAAACCCCAAATAAGTAATAAGAAAAACATGGAATCCTCCATTTGAGACATTCATGGTTTAATTGAGAATAATTGAGTTGTGGTTTAGAACAACCTAAACTATAATTCATCATCATATTTACAGCACACACCATATTAGAGTTTCTTTGAGAGTAAATCATGAAGGGTTTTTGAAGATAGATATCCATTGAAAGATGATTTGAGTATAATTGAGGTTACAAGATGAATATGAAATGGTTTTGATGTGTGTATGAAGTATAGAGTTGGTTTGAGATGGAAAAATATGGAAAAATGGGAGAAAGCACACATTCTGGGCATTTTCGGGTCACATGTACCGGTACACCTTGAACATGTACCGGTATTAATTCTTCCGTGATCCGAATACGTACCGCACAGTCACACATACCGTGCATTTTATTTTGACCAGCTTTTGCATTTTAAGCTATAACTTTCATTTCTTATCCGATCGGAGCTGACCAAGTGGCTAATTAAACTAGACGTCAAGGAGAACCAAATATCAAGAAATAGGAATCTTCAAATTCTGAATCTATGTGGCCTAAAAATTCACTCAAAGTGGGGCTATGTTCAAGCCAAATTTCTGGTTCTGTTTTTGAACATAGAGTAGTCCGGGTTGTTTAGGACATAACTCGAGTTTCGGTGCTCCGATTTGGGTGATTTAAATTGGAGAAGAATCCTTAGAACCTTAGCTTTAAAGGAGTACAAAGAGAAAGTGTCAAATATGGAGTCAAGACACTGGAAAATGAGTATTACAAACTGTCCCAAGTGTAATATCGGTAAATTGACTAGTTTGGCATGAAAATGCCATAACTTTAGTTTGGATGATCCGATTGGAATGATTCCAATTTCTAAGCAAAGTAGACTCGTATAGGAATAAGAATACATGAATGAGGTATGATTTCATAGACATCATACTTTACAAGTATATGAAGGCCGTGATGTGACGAAACAAATAAAATATGTAAAATGCAACACGAGGCAAATGCGTTTCATGAAACATGAATGTGATATGGAAAATGAAAACGAACTGAAACATGAATATGAATATGAAGGGAAATATGTCATGAACACATGATGTGGTTAAGTTATATATGATCATTATCACATATAACCAGAAATTGATAACAAATGATAGAGTCACGTGGAATATATATGAACGAGTATAGCAAATTGTGTATATGAATGAGTATACGTGAATGAATATATGAATGAATATACATGAATGAGTATACGTAAATGAGTATATGAATGAGCATACGTGAATGAATATATGAATGAATATACATGAATGAGTATACGTGAATCAGTATATGAACGAGTATACGTAAATGAGTATATGATTGAGTATACGTGGAATGAGTATAAGGAAATAAGCATATAGATCGAGTATATATCTTTGAAAGATACGAAAGTGAAATCGAATTGAAATGACACATCGTTAATGCTATTTGTGAAATATATATAAGTATATATATATTGATTTGAATTATGGTTATTCGAAATGTTCACAAGAAGCATATGCATGTGCATGACATTCGAATCCATAAGTGAAATTACCACATAAAAAGTAAATCGATTTGAAAATGTATCATGTAATGACCGACATGTCGGATTCACCAACCCAATCGCCAGCGCAACCATTGTTAATGTGAAATCACATTGCTACCACTGAAACAGTGGCAGGATTCCCAAGTGAATCCGTCGCGGAATGTCGATTTATACCGCATATGCTAGACGATAATAATTGAACGCGAAATCACATTGCTACCGGACGATGTATAAAGGTGATTCCCTAAGTGAATCCGCCGTGGAATGTCGATTTCTATAGCCATATGTGAGACGGTAATTGTTAAATGCGAAACCACATTGCCATCGAATGACAAATGTGATGCATTCACCAATCGACCTATCGTGGAATGTCAATTCTATAGCCATATGTGAAATGGTAATTGTTAAATGGAAACCACATTGCTACCGGTCGATAAATGTGATGTGATTCACTAACCGAACTGGCCGTGGAATGCTCAATTCTATAGCCATATGTGAAATGGTAATTGTTAAATGGAAACCACATTGCTACTGAATGACAAACAGGACATGATTCACCAACTGAATTTGTCGTGAATGTTGAATCTATAGCCATATGTGAAATGGTAATATTGAGTGTGAAAACCATATCAAGCATCGAATGACAAATGTGACAGATTCACCAACTAAATCTCGCTGGATGTCGACTCTATAGCCATATGTGAAATCACAAACCGAAAGCTAAACAACGTGTATTGAAAATTGTATTTGTTTACATCTTTCATTACACATATATATAGTAAAAAGTGCATTATTTGTAAATGATTATGGACGCTTCTCCAAAAGAAGTGTTTTCGCACTAAAAGTTTAAAATGGAAGCAACACAAACAAATGTCGGGGAAGATAATTGAAAATGTCGGAGTAAACCGGGCCCAGCTTGATCCAATCGGGTCAAGTCGGGATTCGGTCGCGACACTTTGAAAATAAAATTTAATAAAACGTAAACAAAAATGTTTCGATTGAAAAATGTCGGAGTAAACTGCCCATTGATCCGCCAACCAGTCAAGTCGTGGGATTCGTCACGACACTTTGAAAA
Organism: Tetrastigma voinierianum; assembly: GCA_016808115.1. Lineage (NCBI taxonomy): Eukaryota > Viridiplantae > Streptophyta > Magnoliopsida > Vitales > Vitaceae > Tetrastigma > Tetrastigma voinierianum. Next base: position 104,192 of record JAEQBH010004704.1, on the reverse strand, counting down.
ATGAAAAATTTAACATAACTAAACAAAAATGTTTTAAACGGGCATCCCAAATCATGAAACGAATTGCTAAAGGAGTTGATTAATGGCTTCGCCGTGATAGTGATAAGAGTCTAATATGTATTGCATATCTGATTTGACTGTGATGAAATTGATATGACTTGATCTCTGTCTGATTTGCCATCAGAGATGGCTAAGTTGTTTTGAATATGATCTTGACATGACATACATGTAGAAGATATGAACTGAAACTTGTAAAAAGATATGACATAATGATGATACTTGACCGTGAAACAGATATGGAATCTAAAAGGATAAAATCTACGTATAATATGATATGAGTTAGAAGTCACATAACAATAAGCTTCAAGCACTGCATATGAAAAGTAATGTAAAAAGATTGTGACGGCGAATATTGTTATTGGTCGTTATCGTCTATATGTCTCTACCTGCTGCAGTTTAGTACGGGTGTTCAATCCGCGGTAGGTACCGAAGATGAGATAAAGGGGATGTGACATTCCACACCAAAGAAGATTGCGCTATCTCGTAGGATAGGTGCCTACCAAAGACTATTCCGCGATCTCTGATGTTTGTATTAGATATGTACATGTATATGTATTTGTATAAGAAAATGGGACTTAGCATATGTGTATAGATTTCCACTGATACCACTCCGATGGTAGTCCCTTTATATATGTAAATGATTTTTGGTTAATACAAAATTGTTTGTATACCCACAGGTATAAGTTAAGCTCTGAAAAAAAAAAAAAAAAAAAAAAGTAAAGAGTCCTAGTATATGGTTTCACACCCCGAAACCGGTTCGGATTCGCCAATCGGGTCGGACCGGGAATCGGGGCGTGACAGCAATAGTTGGTGGAGTTCCAACTCTAAAGCATTCAAAAGAGGAGAGAAGAAGTCACTGCCTTCCATGAAGAACTGACAGAGTCCCAACAGCTTGACTTACTATTCTAAATTATTAAGGATGACGCATACAATGAATTAAGAGGGAGAAAAAATATTTTTTAACTGTGTATTCTCAATCCCCTATTTATGATATTCAATAAAAAAAAAAAGGAGTAGAAGAATGAAGTACCTTGAGGGGGTAATTTTTTTTCCTTCTATTATATGTTAGGTTGTACTAAGGTGGTACATGAAATGAATGGCTTGTAGTATCTCGCTGGGGTTGTGTCAAGTGTCACTTGCCTCTTATCGTGACTAGTGATGGACACGAGGTCCTTCCACCGCAAGATGCTTGGTTGAGCTCTAAAACACTCATCTTACACTCGCGTCGGTTCGTCATTTTCACATTTATTTTATAATAATTTTATAGTTTTGTGGCTAGATCCCTGATTTTGTGTCTGGTGTGGTTGTGTTCATTGGAGCGTAAAGAGTAAAATTTTGAAGCAGCTTGGAACAATGAGGAGCAGTAAGGAAGTGGACTGGCCACGCCGCGACGCCACCACGCCGCGACGCTACCGGTAATCGCACCTCATCATTTAAAGTACGAATGGCTCAGAAATTAGGGTATCGGGAGACGTACGAGAAAAGGCACGGAATTCCAGAGCAGATCGACAGAGACTTGGAGGAAGTGCTCGGGATTTGGACCGTTTCTCATAGTTAGATATTATTATATGTTAGGTTGTACTAAGGTGGTACATGAAATGAATGGCTTGTAGTATCTTCGTCAAAGGTGTCAAGTGTCACTTGCCTCTTCTCTATTGCACCTTCTTGATTCATTTTTGAAAAAGATTTTTTTGCCAAAGATAGAGCTAAAATGGGAGATTGTTGGGATTAGAATTAGCACTATCTTTATCCTTAGTGTTTCATGTTGAATACATAAAAGTGCAACATTTATATAGGATTTTTATACCCCCAGCTCATGTCTTGCTCTCATTTTGTGTAGAATAGGTGCCTTTGATCGTTTCTAGTGTTTTTATGCGAGTGCAGGTTTTTCTAGTCTCGTGCATAATTTTTGTAGGGGTTTGATCCCAGAGAACAAATGTAGATCATCACATGATATCACCATCATTTAGGCCCCAGCAGTTACAAAGAAGAGGAGCAATTTGCGCAGGCAAAGGGTACCCCAGACACTCATCGGGTACCTGCACTACATGCGCTGAGGCGCTGGTACCGTACTAATATATCGCGTACCGTACCCCAAGGCGCTGAGTACTCAAGATTTTCGTACCGGTACCGCAGAAGTGTGGTACCCTGCATCAGCATGCAACTGCGGATTTAAGAAGAATTTCAATTCGTGCAGGGTACTCGTCTTCACCACCACTTCAAATCACTACGAGATTGTATTTAAGGCCATTTGAGGCGCAGTAAAGCGCTTTTGGATTCTGTGGTTTGGTCTTCGACTACTGAGTGTTTCTCTATATTTCGCTAGGTTTATGTATAGAAAATTTAACTTTTCTTCGGATTCGAGTTTTAATTACTATAATCTTCGGTTGGTTTACATAACTCGGCATTTTCTCTTATGGGACTCGTGCTTTGATATCCCAACCCTTGCAATATAAGTGTTATTTCAAGTCACAATTACGATTAGTGTTTTATTAACCATGAATCGATTCTCACTCTGAAGAGTTCTAAAACCCCATGATAGGATTCTAATAAAGGAACCCATCCTCTAAGGTAACAACCCTCAATTCCTCTTGGTGCTTCATAAATGGGATTGGTACGATGCTAAACACTCTATGAAATCTTATAAAACCTTAGTTTGGCATCTTCTTGACAACGTGTGAACGAGAGACTCTAGGTACACGTTGTGCTTCAATGCAAATGCAGGCTAAGAGTCCAAGCAAATCATTTGAACAAGTGTTTGTTATCGCTCAATCGTTCTTTGTCTTAAAAGAGCTTTAATGTTACATTTTCTCTCACAAAGACCATCTATCAATGGCTCGATGAGATTGTGAATAAGAGGTGGTATTACTCTGACGGCAAGAGTGAACACCTAAGGATCCCATCATTCGTCTTTCTTGCTTTAAAATAGTTAAGAATCGCCTGCTCAATCAATCAATCACAACCCCTGCATTTTACTTTTTAAAACCCACATTCGTTGGAGAAAGAATCCATATGATCACCTAGAAACCAATTCTCATGGAAATGACCTCGTGAACTCCCACAAGAATATACGTCAGACGACTTTAGTCCCACGTCAGAATAATTTCAACATAATAAATAGACAAAGCATTTTCGCGCCGCTCCGGGAGGCAAAGCAACGAGCTGATCCAAAGAGAGTTAGTGGTAATTTGCAATTGCATCAAACCGACACGCTTCTACCTTTTCTTTTAATCCGATTTCGTGAATAATCTGGCGGATATCTGTCTAGTAGGGTAAGATTGGTGCATTGCGGTTCAAATGCAACGAAAGCATAACACCGACTTGTAAGAATTATACCTCTAAGACATTCTGAAGAGTCCATAGTAAGACATTTGTTTCAAGAGAACCCCACACCTCAAATGGACCATCCCGGGAGTCAGCAAACTCTTTTAATCCAAATGCCCAAGGGTTACCTATTGACCCACAAATACTCCATGAACCTCCACAACAAGGAGATGGTGTTGCACTACTGGCACCCCCGGCGACAGGAGGGGGAAATGTTAATTTTCAGCGAAATCAATATCGGGCTCCCCCTGCCCCTTTACGTAATGTGGAAAGGACCCTCCGAGAGATTCTGCAACCTTAAAGAACCACAAAAAATTCATGTATTCGGGCCACCGAAGAGGCTAACCAATTCCTTATGAAGTCAGAGATGATTCGCCTTCTCCCTATGTATTAAGGGGTCGATTATGAGAACCCCTACTCATTCATGAGAGATTTTGAGGATGTTTGCAATGCTTTCCTCTCTACCGGATCGCCCCTCCATATAATTTGTATGGTTTTATTCTATCTCTCTAAGAAAAGGCCAAAACATGGTTTCATTCACTTGCGCCCAATTCAATCTTTACTTGGGAGGACATGCGAAATGAATTCCTTAATAAATTCTTCCCTCCCGCACGTACTAATGCACTCATGCTAGCAATCCAAAACTTTTCTGAAAAATCGGGTGAACCTTTCGCTATTATATGGGAAAGATATAAGGACCTCCTCCATGCTATCCCTCATCATGGTTTGGATGTTGGACAAATTTGTGAGTATTTTCACCAAGGACTATCCTTGAATAACAAACAATACATCTAAATGATGTGTGCGGGAGAGTTCTATGAGAAAAGTGCCAGGGAGGCAATTCAATTTGTTGATACAATAGCAGAAAATGCTCGAACTTGGGAGACTAACACCTCCTTAGATACCGCTAAAGTATAGTACACCTACATTTAGAGGAATCCATCACTTAAGAGAGGATGCACCTGCAAGCTAAAATAGACAACTTAACTATGTAGTTGGAGGCCATAGAATTGCAGAATGAGGGGTAAACCATTGTGCCTCAAGTACCTTCTGATGCCTATGGATTCAGAGGAGGAGCCATGCATCATATGCACGACCCCACTCACTAAAACTATTAACCCGCCCTAACCTTCCCCTCAAGTCAAGGGAGCAATCCAAATAGAGCAGGTTAATGCCTTAATTGTCAAAGGAAGCCCTTCAATTATCCATACTCCGAAACTTATAATCCTGGGTGGGGTAAGCACCCGAATTTTAGTTGGAGGAAGGAGGGAGGCCCACACAACTTGCCAACCAACCAAGGCCCTCAAGGATTTCCGGTGAACCCTAACCAAGGTTTCCACCCCTCGTCTCAAGGGAATTCAAACCCATAGCCTTACCAACCTCCACATAAGAGAAGTTTGGAAGATATTGTGACACAGTTCGTCCAGACCCAACAATCCACCAACACTGAATTTTGAACCGCCTTGAATGATGTGAGATCCTAAATCACTAAGCTAACCTCTTCTATGGGAAATTTTCAACAAGAAAAAGGGAAACTCCCATCTCAAACTATTCAAAACCCCCAAGCTCAAAATAATGTTGGAGTCTCAAGTCCAAGTGATGGCACCTTCGTACATTGCAAGGCTGTCACCACTCTTCGAAGTGGAAAAGTAATTGACAAAACTATTCAGCCCAAGGAAACGATACAGGATGTGCAAAATGAACCATTCAGGGATAATGATGTGTCTGACAAGCCTCATGTTCCTAGGGCAAATGTTGTTGATGTTGAGCTAGAAAAAGATAAGGTCTCTCATGTCCTCCCCGTCATACCCTCATAGGTTGGGAGAGCCCTCAAAAAGTGAACAATCATTCGAATTTATGAGTCGTCAAACAAAGTTAAGCCGGCCATCCTTTATTTGATGCCATTAAGCAAATCCCGCTATATGCCAAGTTTTTGAAAGATTTGTGCACTAGTGAAAAGAAAACTAAAATAACAAGGAGGCATTTATGATCGTAACAATCCACCTTGATTCGAACAACTTGCCCCCAAAATACAAAGACCCAGGAAGCCCCACTATTTTCAAAGTGGTAGGGAATTCAAAATTAGGACATGCTCTAGTGGATTTGGGGGCAAGTGTTAACTTGTTGCCATACTCGGTATATGTTGAGCTAGGGTTAGGAGAGTTAGAACCAACCAATATCACCCTCAAGCTAGTCGAACGTAGTGTGAAAATTCCTAGGATAGTGAAGGATGTATTGGCAAGTAGACAAGTTCTACTTCCCAGGACTTTGTTGCTCGAAGACTAACCTGTGGTGAATCAATGGGACTCATTCCTAATGATTCTGGTAGGCCATTCTTGGCCACTACTAATGCCATCACACACTATAGGGGAGGACTAATGACGTTATCTTTTGGTAACATGACTGTTAATTTGAATATCTTCAATGTTATCAAGGAAATAGGGGATAAGGAGGACGTTTGTGAGGTAAACATGATAGACTCTGTTGTGTAGAATTACGTAGATAATGTTTCATACGATGATCCTCTCATGTCTTGTCTAGTAAGCCCAAGTTGGGTCGAGGAGGTAACCACATCTGAATCGGAGTTTTTGCACTCCATAATTGAGCACAACGAGGTACTGGAAGCAAATGGGTGGGCACCTAAATTTGAAACATTGCCACCAATCAAGGATGTGGTGTTAATTTCTTTGAAAGAGAAAACCACCTAAATTTGAGTTGAAACCCTTACCATCACATTCAAATATGTATCTCAGGGTAGAAGAAACTTTCCCGATAATCATATCTTCCTCTTTAGAGTCAGATCAAGAGAATAAACTTTTGGAGATATTGAGAACCCACAAAACCGCCATAGGATGGATAATTGCATATATTAAAGGAATCAACCCCTTGATCTGCACACACAGGATTCACTTGGAAGAGAATGCCAAACCCTCTAGACAACCACAGCGACGACTGAACCCAATCATGAAAGACGTGGTCAAGAAAGAGGTCTTAAAATTGCTGGACGTAGGTGTTATTTACCCCATTGCGGATAGCAAATGGGTCAGTCCAACCCAAGTAGTTCCTAAGAAATCGGGGGTCACTATGGTAGCAAATGAACACAATGAGCTAATTCCCACTCGGGTCACCACAGGTTGGAGGGTGTGCATAGACTATAGGAAACTCAATGCATGTACTAGGAAAGATCATTTTCCTCTACCTTTTGTGGATAAAATGCTAGAGAGAGTTGCAGGGCATGAATTTTATTGTTTTCTTGATAGGTACCTGGGGTACAATCAAATTGAGATATCCTTAGAAGATCAAGAGAAAACCACGTTCACCTGCCCTTTTGGCACATTTTCCTTTAGGAAAATGCCCTTTAGATTATGTAATGCCCTAGGAACCTTCCAACGGTGCATGATGGGGATTTTCAGTGATATGATAGAACTCATTTTGGAGATTTTGCGGATGACTCTCTCGCTTGAGTTCGCATGAGGGATGCTCAAGAATCTATGGAAGGTATCGAGAGGTATCAAGAAGAATTTAGTGCCGACCGGGAGAAGTGTCACTTCATGGTGACACAAGGGATTGTGCTAGGCCACATAGTATCGAAAAAAGGAATAGAGGTGGACAAAGCCAAAGTCGAGTTGATTTCCAACTTACCTACCCCTCAGTGTGTAAAAGATATACGGTCGTTCTTAGGTCATGCAGGATTTTATAGGAGATTCATACGAGATTTCAAAGGTTATAGCCCGGGGCCCCTCTTTGTGCAATTTTCAAGGACGTTCCCTTTGCATGGTCACAAGTTTGTGAGGATGCTTTGATAAATTAAAAACTATGTTAGTGTTCCTCCTATCATGCAATCTCCCAATCGGGAACTCCCGAGACTGCGTGACGCTAGTGATTATGCTATGTGGGTCAAGCTTAGCAAATGGAAGATAAAAAATCTTTGTGATTTACTATGCCAAGAAGACTCTAGATTCCGTCAATCCACCATAACTACTAAAAAGAGTTTCAGTCGTTGTCTTTGCCTCAGAAAGTTCAGTCGCACATTGTAGGTCTCCTTTATAACCATTTTCACGGATCATGCAAATAAGCATTGGGTTTCAAGTAGGATACGTTTCGCTTGACTAGGTAATCCCTACTGCAGCAGAATTTAACTTGACTATTAAGGAGAAGGAGTTGAGAATGTGGTAGAAGCAACTACCTATCTCTTTAAGCAGAAGGTTCCGTAATCCACTTCTAAAGGCCTGGGGAATGCATAGGCGACGCTTCCTTGATGAGCCGCTTCGCTCCACGCCCATGGTATGCGGACATAGTAAACTATCTAGTGACAGGACAAATTCCACCCCAATGGACCTCTCAACAAAAGAGGAAATTTTTTGTGGATATTAAGAAATACTATTTTGATGACCCATATTTGTTTAAATACTGTCCGGACTAATTGATGAGACGGTGTGTATCCAATGACCATCAAATTAGGGTACTCACCTTTTGCCACTCGGAAGCTTGTGGAGGGCATTTTTCCGCAAGAAAAACGGCGGACAAAATCCTGCAAGCTGGTTTTTACTAGCCCACTCTTTTTAAGGACTGCTTTGATTTTTGCAAAACTTGTGCTCGGTGCCAACAATTAGGAGGGGTCACAAAGAGGAACATGATGTCTCTTACTCCTATTTTAAACATTGAAATCTTCGACACCGGGGTTTAGATCACGGGCCTTTTCCTCTTCTTTGTGGGCAATTTCACATTTTATTGTCGCTTGATTATGTTTCTATGGGTGGAGGCCATTCCAACAAGAACTAATGACCACAAGGTTGTTTTGAAATTTTTGAAAGAACACATTTTTTTTTCGCTCGAGTGCCTAACATAATCATTAGGTGATGGTGGGCTCCATTTTGCAATCGATCCTTGAGAATTTGTTGAAAAGTATGGAGTCACCCACAAAGTTTCCACGACATACCATCCACAGACCAATGGTCAGTTTCGAATTAGCCAATAGGAGACTAAACATATTTTGGAAAAAACGGTCGCCCCAAATCGCAAGGATTGGTCGCTTAGACTACCCGACGCTCTTTGGGCTTACCGTACTGCTTTTAAGACCATTCTTGGTATGTCCCCTTATCGTCTAGTTTATGGAAAGGCCTGTCATCTTCCGGTGGAAATGGAACATATGGCATATTGGGCTATTAAAACTCTTAATTTTGATTTGGCTCAAGTAAGTAAACAGCGAATGCTGCAGATGAACAAGCTTGATGAATTGTGGCGTGAATCGTATGAGAGCTCACGAATCTACAAAGAGAGAAAGTTCGTTTGTCCACGATAAAGATCATTGAAATGAGAAGACTTTTAACCCACCACGGCTATTATGCGCCCGTCATACGTTTCGCGAAAATCCACCACTGGAGATTCAACCGCCTGCTGTCGCTGTACATCCATATGGCGCAGTGGAGATTGAAAATCCAGAAAATGGGAAAATCTTTAAAGTCAATGGCCAACGCTTAAAGCCATTTCTCGAAAACTTCGACCGTCAGGAGAGTAGTGAGGAACTGGTAGATCCGCTCTACCGGGATGTTCCTTCAACGTAATTTCTATCCTACCTCTTTTGTATATAGTTTTTCTTTTTCTTTCTACTTTATTTATTTAGTCTACCGTTATTTACAAAAAAAATAAAAAATAAAAACACAAAAAAATAAAAACACAAACACAAATCCTAACCATACAATCAATCCATCCCTTGCTTTAGTCTCTTGGGGGTGTCCTGAGTGCATTGAGGGCAATGCCTTCTTTCGCGTTGGGGGTGGGCATATGCTAGTTGGAGCCAATTATGTGCATGTTACATGTTAAGTGCATGCAAAATTTTCGATTTTCAGCTCTTGTGGGTATGGTACTTAACCTGTGAGGTATGCAGCCGCGTGACCTTATGTATGCACTCCATATAGTCTCACTACACCTACACAATAACAGGCATGCACAAAACTTTTTTTTTCATATTTGGGACCATACGACCCCAATTCTGTTCTATTCTCCAAAGTCAATCTTGATTAGTATCACTCTCATTTATTCACTACACAAGTCATTGATTTTCTGCCTCAAGCTCATTTTTTTCTTGCTATTGCTTCAACTTGTGCATTGTTTTAGCATTCCTTATTAACTACATGCATCGTATTCTCTGAGGAACACCCATACATAGCTGAAAGATGATTTTAGGCCATCATTTTTGTGTTACACTTCGAAATCATATTGAGTTAACCCTTTGCACCCATCTTGAGCCTTGAATTACCAATTATGTTCAAACCTAAGGAATCGTGATCACGAGGAGTACAAAAGACCCAAGGTGTTGAAGGTGTCAAGAGAGTAAAGGCCCACTAACACAAGTCGCTGAAAGGGGTATAAAGCAGGGAAAGAAGTGAGCATCCAGTGAAATCTAAGATGTAGAGCATTCTGGAAAGTTCTATAAATTGGTACTGCTTCCAAAAAAAATGAAAAAATGAAAAAATGAAAAAAAAAAGAAAAAAAAAAGAAAGTGGTAACCGCACTAATAATTTCATCGTACCGTAGCGTACTAAGCAAAACCCGGGAAGAATACACTCTTGAGAGTCGATACCACTTATCGGTACCTAGACTGGCCGTGCGTGGAATGGGCCATTTTAGTGGCTTCTTTTTCTCCCAAAATTCAACCTTTCCTATCTCCACTCCCCCAACTCCTATAAGAGAAACCCTCACCCACTTTTCCTCTACTAAAGGCAACCCTAGGTCAACCGTTCCTCTCCCAAAGGTTCCATTGCTCCGACCGAGGCATCCACGCCTTCGCATTACGTAGACTCCGGAGTACTAGATTGTCGTGGTAAGTGCTCCTCATCTCCTTGAGAGCAATTTGAATGGATTTTCACTATGTTCACATGGATTTTGTTGGGTGGCTCTAGTTGGTGGTTCTATGTTCTTGGTTGATTAAGGCATCCGCAATGGACGGTATGGGAAGGAAAATTCTGACTGATTTGAAAGGGGTGGGTCCGATACTGGTGGAGATGGGTTGTTTGGAGACCATTGTGTGTGTATGGGCTATTCTCGCTATATTCGCCATTTTGGCCATATCTATGGCAAGATCGAAGAACACTGGGAAAGGAAAGGTGGTTTGTGCCATAATAGGTGTTATGAATCAACAAAATTTATACCTAAACTAATTCCTATTGTCAGAATAAGAATTCATCAAGCAAAGATAGCGGCTCTAGGATCGAACACAAGGACGTGGTTTTCGCCTTACAAATGATTTTTGTAATGAGTCAAAACAGAGGCTTTTTATTTGGATTTTGGATTTGTATAAAAGTGTGGTTGTTTTCTACCTATGCTAACTGAAGGCAATTTGAAATAAGATGTAAAACGGTCCTTGAAGTTTCAGTCACTAGTTTGATATGATAGGTTGCAAGGTCCTAAGTATTTCCTCGTATTAGTGAAAATGACCATGGTCATTTCCAAAACCGGATCTTTGTTTAACTTAAAACTAACCCTAGTACCATTTCTTCTTTTGAAACATAGCATTTAATAGCATTAAATGTTCCTCGAAGTTTAAATCTAGCATTTAACCTACCGATACTCAGAATGACAATAACTAATGGATGTCATATATCTACCACTAAGAATACACCGAACCCAAAAGCTTCGCTAAGTATTGACCAATGAAAGTACATCAAATAGCTTTTAAACCTAGTTTTGAAAGTTTGAAACATAAATAATGCAGCATTTGCTTCAGGAAAATACAAGAGGAACACCCGCAAACCTTATCAACTCATCTAGCAACCCTCCTTCAAGGTTTAGAGGTTTAGCCAAACATCCTTTGAGAGTTGTCATCCTCAAAGGGTGTGTTTGGTTGCCTAAAAAGTGCGAAAGAGGAGAGAGAAGAGAGAATATGAGGCAAAAACAAAATGCAATGGAAATGCCTTAATGCAGGTTAGGTTACAAATTGTTCAAACGGGCTTCTATATAGCCTTACAAATAGGTGAAAATACCAATTCTAACCTAAATAAAAGATAATCACAGCAGGGTAGAAATGAAATTAACCAAAACGGGTCGTTTGGTAATACAAAAACAGATGAGAATCCTCCTCACTACAGTGAAATTTCTACATAACGGCAGAGAATTTGACACAGAAATTTTCGGGGCTACATAGCGAAATTTCGCTATTGTAGCGAAAATTCGCTATGTAGCGAAATTGCTATAATAGAAAAAATTTCACTATTGTAGCGAAATTTCGCTACTATAGCGAAATTTCTGCCCCTTGCTCGCTGTCTCACCACTTCTTACCCCGGCTTGATGCAATCTGAAGATAAATCATGCTTAATCGATAAATCAGCTTAACTATGCCTAGCTTGATATGATAGAATAGGTTCCTAAACCCGCAAAAACTACCACAAAACAGCCTCAAATACGCCATTAAAACAGTGGATCTACACTGTCGAACTGTTAACTGATTATGATTTATACATAAAAGTAATGAATCCATCTTTAAACAGGGTTCAAAACAGAACTTTAAAGCAATAATCACACTTCTAAACCCACAGACATTGCTAGTGGGTCCTCAGAGCAACAAGTAAATCAAATACACAAAGTAGAGAACAAAACATGGAGTTGCAGCAAGGTTTGTACAAGTAATGCATAGCCCCGCATGAGAATCACAAAAACCTGCTTAATAACCATCTCGAAAGAATGAAAACTTATAATTGATCGACCAACAAGTCTCTCGAGGCATGGAACCAAGCCTTCAAAAGCCACGGGTTTGTTTGATCAGTCCCAATCATAAACTACGAACCGTACGCCTCCCTCCCAATTCAGCTAATGCCATAACCTTGTCAGCAATCCAAACCAATGAGATTCAGACCCGCCCGCCAGAAGAATTTTTATGCTGTAGGGTAATGAGGGTCTCTAATTTCCTACCAAAGTCCGCGTAACAGATTAACCACGACTCAATCCACGAAGGCTGAAGCATCAAGTCACGAGATTCTTTCACCACACAAATCCTATAGGTTTCACCCCAGACGAATGATTTCGAGCCTCCAGCACCTACAACTCGCTAAACTCCGCCCATCCACCCGTGTAGCGAACACTAAGTCGGTGGCTCCCAACCAGTTGGCTTAGGGCACCAGGCTTTAAAGGCTTTCGCCATAAACCCCTCGGACCGTGCTCGAGTTTCAAGGCAAAGCAATGCGATTCTATTCTTTTCTTTTCTTTTGCTTTTCTTTTTCTCTTCTTTATTTTTAAACACACATTACCTTCTTTGCAGGTCCTAACCTGATCCATGAGCAAACCAATACTTCAGAAAGGGTTTGCATCAAGAGTGCCTTGGTGGCTATTTCTTACCATCAATGAGACCTTAACGTGCTCGTGTATGTTAGCTAAAGGTGAAAGAGACAAAGAATACAACAAGAATTTGACTAATACTCCAATAAATCTGCATAGGACCCTTTCTCAGTTTGACATCAGTGAAATTTAATTTCATCAAATTGCAAGGCTAAACATTATGCATATACAAAAGTTAATTAAAATTAAAAAAAATGTGGGTGTTAAAATAGAATACGCAAATACTGCTATAAAGTTTTTAATATAATCAAAAAGGCTAGTACAAGCTTATAATAGCTAACAATAACATCAGCTAAGTTGGTAATAAACCACCATCGTATTTCAATGTAATTACATACCAAATACCCCATACAAGACAAGTAGGCAAAGCTGATAAAACTAAACAACACAAGTATAAAACAAAAACAAAACATAAGTATGATAAGTGCCACTTCCGACGCGCAACCTCCCCAACCAAAAGCATCACTGCGGTCCCCACTCTGGTAGGGATCTAAAGCTGTGAGAAGTGAAGTGCTACCACCTCACAGCTGGTGGTGTAGCTCATGATCAAGAATGCTGTCACACTTCACTGTTACATCCAAAATAAGCAAATGAAGCTGATACGCGACTGCCCATGAGTGGTGGGTCAGATAGGTGATATCACAGAATCGGGTGGGAGACTACAAGGCTCAGATTCGTTAAAGAATAGCCTGATTCTGTGTGAGAGTGACCGGCGCGCCATCCGTCGACTAATGCTGTCTCGAGAAGTCATGAAGATGCGTATGGCAAGTGGGAAAAGTGACAAGATCCATAATACCAAGAAATCTCTAGAAGTGACAGAGATGTGCTCGGATGGCTGCTGTGATGTGGAGGATGGGCCTGCAGTTTCAAGAGGAGCTGGGGCAGTAGGAGGCGGAACTGTGATGAACCGAATCGAGGCCCTCCCACTTCCACCATCGGGACAGCCGCCAACCCTTAGGTGTGTCCTCCGAGAATCATCCAATGGCATCCTCCTATTGGTGAAAAAGAAAAGAGAGTGGCATAGATAGGGTCCGCTCAAGGGATACAATCATAGGACAACTCTACCGACGCTCAATACGTGGTTCCTCCGAGAACCCAAGGTGCTCTAACACATGGCATACCAATCTCTAAGACGAAAGCGGGAATAGCCTCTCACGAAGTTAGCCTGCGGGTGGACCTTCAAGTGAAGTAAGGCCATAATAAGCTCGCGCATTGAACTTAACCCCAGATATCCAACAAAGAGCCTCTAGAATAGCTCCTCTTAAGCCGCAATAATGGCTGAAGCGGGAAACAGATGTGACCGGGCATGTGGTCTGTGAGAGACAAGCGGAGGAAGCTGCCTCCGAACAAGGATAGACTCGGATGCTGTATCTCGAGAGGGAGAGCGAACCATCTCTCTATGTGAGGGGTGAGGCCACTGCCGATAATCTGCCGAGTTAGCCAGAACTACTGGCAGGCCTAGAGCAAAGAAGGATATCCGAGGTCTGGGTAGATCCTGTGATGGCCATCTATACTAAAATGAAGCCGCATAAAGATCGACACTTCGATGGTATGGTAAAACCCAAGAACTAATTATGAAAATCTGTCTCGAGTCATAAATGTCAGCAGAGGAATACCTGTGGACCAACCGCATAGAATCTCGGAACCGTGGGTCCGCTGCTAATGCTGGTATATCATAATAGGACTATGCGTGAAAGTCCTTGGCACGACAATCCACATTCCCGTATCGGTCACAAAGGAAATAAAGGGACGCCTAATCCTCAAAGCTGGGATAACTGAGGCGGTGACTGTGCAGACTCAAGTACCGAGACCGTGAAGGCTCAGGCCTAGAACTTGAAGACTCCCTCGGGCCAGATGTCCGGGCCCGCTTAGAAGGCGGTGCCCTCCGTGGAGGCCGTGGATGCACAGGAGAGGGGGAGCGAGGTCCCACCCGCATTGTATCATCCGACGAGGTCAAAGACTTCGAGGCCTCCGTGATAATGCAGGCCGACTCGTGATCACGGCGTGAAGAGAGACAGCGTGAGGTGCCTCGTCACCCTGCCGAGGTGGTCCGCGGCTCGAAGTTCCCGCGGCATCACTGGAAGGAGAATGGGTCTTGACCCTGGCCTGAATCGATGCCCTCCGCGGGTGCGAACCATGGCGGGAAGCTCAGCAAGGCGGCTGCGCTGGTGCGACAGGAGCACGCGACAGGAGGGCCTCCAGCGCGGCGGCATGCGGCAGGAGGCTCAAAGGCGGTAGGCAGCCTAGGTGCCTGATGGCTGCTCTGGGTGCCTGCGAGAATAGGGAGGGGGGCTTTTATGTTGCTTAGGCAAATCGAAGGACCCTCAAGGTACCGAAGAGCTGTGGGGCGAGCACCGCTGACGGGGCGAAATTCGCCATCAGAGAGCAAAAATTCTGGGCCTCGAGTAGCTTTTCTCCTACAAAATAAAAACAAACATTAGGCTAAAGATATTACAGAGGATTTTAATTAACAACTAAGATATAATAAAAATACAAAAAATAAAATAAGAAAAATAAAAATAAAATAAATTAACAATTGACCAAAAAGAAAACAAAATTTGAGCTGCAGTTTGGTCTCAGTGGAGACCAAACCAACTCAATGGATGGAATGTCAGTCATGGAGGATAAAGAGATATCTCCACTTCTCGCAGAGTGGCGACAGCATAGGGCTTCACTCGCGCCTGCTAACCTTGAATACTCTTTGTCTTTCGAGCCGAGTAGGTCAACCGAATCATTCAGATATGCTTGATACGATAAAACGGGCTACCCATCGCGATTTGAGCTTCGCCTTTAAGTAAATGGAGTTTGAATCCTACATAGAGGACTTGATCCCCGACGAAAGTTTTCTGCCAGAGCTGATCATGCCACTCTTCGCCATCCTTTGCAATTTTGGAATTGAAGTAGGCGTCGTTTCTCAGCTCTTCCAACTCGTCAATCTCAAGCATTCTTTTTAGGCCAGCTCGGTTCGTATCCATGTTCAAATTTTGTATTTCCCACCACGCCTTGTATTCGATTTCTACTAGTAAATGGCAAGCCTTGCCATAAACTAAGAGATACGGGGACATGCCGAGGATGGTCTTGTATGTTGTTCTGCATGCCCACAATGAGTCTAGAAGCTTCAAAGACTAGTCCTTCCTGTTTGAATTAACGACTTTCATCAGGATGGTCTTTATTTCTCTCGGCTGGCGAGCCCACTTCGACTCACCGGGTTTGAGGATGATACGGGTGGCTTACCGAAGCTTAATTTATTTGGATAAGAGGTTCTCAAAGGGTTTGTTACAAAAGTGGGAGAACCTCACTGATAATTGCTTTGGGAACTCTAATCTAGAGAAAATGTTCTCCTTCAAAATTTGGCACTCTACTTTTGTGGTCACTCTGCTCCCGCATTTTTAAGAGATCGCTTCAACCCACTCGACACGTAGTCCACCCCCACAAGGATGTAGGCATATCGGCTGAAGTAGGGAATGGTCCATGAAGTCGATGCCCATACACTGAAACAATCTAACTACTAAAATGGGGTTTATGGGCATCATGATCACTGAAATCTTTCCAAGTCTCTTAAAGACTTATCACACTACTGCACAATGGTGTAGGCATCATTAAACAATGATCTAATTTCAATAAAAGTCCAATTAGCACTCTCACGCTGTTTTCCTCGTAGTTTAAATGCCCTTACACGCACCACTTCATGGCAATGGCTAAGAATTCCTTCCTGTTCTTCTTCCGACACACATTTCCTTATTATCTGATCAAGACATGATTGAACAAATACGTGCTCCAATAGTACTTAACGAATCCCTATGGAAAAACTCGTCTCGCGGTCGTCTGGCTCCTGACCGTAACTCTCCGTTACTAAAATTGGCAATGGAGCATACCATGGTGCTATACTCACTGTCAGTAGAGACTCCTCAGGAAATTCATCAATTATGAAGGGTTGCATCAGGTGCTATAGTAAGACCAGAGATGATCGGCACAACGCTTCCACACCCTTCTTATCTCTAACTGGATGTTGAACTTTGTATCAATAACCCATCTAATAAGCCAAGCCTTGGAATTCGCTAGAGTAGATATTTCGTTACGAATGATCTCTGAAGATTACAATATCCTCGACCAATCGGGTCAGATCGGAACTTATCTAAAGCATAGACCACCGCTAGCAATTCTTTCTCCGTAGTAGTGTAGTTTCTCTGAGCTTCATTTAACGTTTTGCTCGCATAATACACCACATATGGCTTTCCCTCTACTCTCTGTCCAAGAATCGCTCCAACAGCAAGGTCACTAGCATCGCACATTACCTCAAAAGGCAAGTGCCAGTCAGGGGCTCTCACAATGGGTGTTGTAGTCAAATATGCCTTAAGCTCCTCGAACTTTTGTTGGCATTCTGCATCCCATTCAAACTTTGCATCTTTTTCAAGGAGTTTGTAGAGTGGCTTAGCTATTTTCGAGAAGTCTCGGATGAACCTGCGATAGAAACGCATTTCAAAGAATTGCCTCACTGTCTTCACATTAGTAGGAGATGGTAATTTGAGATCAATTCTACCTTGGCCTTATCCATAAATTCCTCTCTCGAGTAGTGTGCCCCTAACACTATGCCCTGATTTACCATAAAATGACCTTTTTCCCAGTTTAGTACTAGGTTCTTTTTGATGCATCTGTGGAGGACAGTTTCCAAATGGACTAGGCATTCATCGAAGCTTTCCCCATAAACTATTATGTCATCCATATAAACCTCCATAATACCCTCCACCATATCACTGAAAATACTGAGCATACAATGCTGAAAAGTGGTCGGGGCATTGCATAGATCGAAGGGCATCCTCTTATAGGCATATGTACCAAAAGGACAAGTGAAAGTGGTATTTTCCTGATCATCGGCCGCGATCTCGATCTAGAAGTAGCTGGAATACCCATCTAAAAAGCAGTAGAAGGGATGACCTGATACTCTCTCTAGGAGCTGGTCCATGAAAGGTAAGGAAAAGTGATCCTTTCGCGTCACCTCATTCAATAACCTTGGTCGATACATACCCTCCAGCCTGTAGTAAGTCGAGTGGGAATTTCCTCTCCTTTCTCATTGAGCACCGTAGTAACCCCTGATTTCTTAGGTACTACTTAGGTTGGACTTACCCAAGAGCTTCTCCGGATATAGGGTATATGATGTCGGCCTTAGCAATTTCTCAACACTTCCACTCGTACCACCTCTTGCATATGCGGATTCAGTCTCCTCTGTGGTTGTCGAACCGCTGTCGATTCCTCTTCTAAGTAAATATGATGGGTGCATACGGTCGGACTTATGCCTTTTAAATCAGAAATCTTCCATGCAATTTCTCTCTTGTTCCTGTGGAGGATTTGAAGCAAACTAACCTCCTGTGGATTGCTTAATAGTGAAGAAATCACTACTGGACAATTCATTTTTCCTCCCAAAAATTCATATTTCAATTCAATAGGTAGGGGCTTAAGATCTAACTGTTGAGGACCCTGTTCCTCACTTCCAGTAAGTAGAGGTAACACTTCAACCTTTCTTCTCCATTGCCCATGCAGTAGGCTCACTTTCTGAAGCTCCTGTTGGTCTTCATTACTGTCAACCAACTCCCTAGTTAATACATCTTTCTCGTAGCTCATTTCTTGTTCTTCAGGATGGCCTCTTATGCATACCAGACCTCTTCCACTTTGTCGTCCTCCTGTTGGTGCATGTGCTTTTTGCTCAGATGGAAGATATTGAGCTCTAAGGTCATATTTCCAAAGGTTAGCTGCATCACCCCATTCCGACAATTAATGATCGCATTGGAAGTGGCCAAAAATGGCCTTCCCAGGATGATTGGCACATGGTTAGCCCCTACTACTTCCGGTTCGGTATCAAGCACTACAAAATCCACTGGATAATAGAATTTGTCCACCTGAATCAAAACAACCTCAACTGTCCCCTTTGGTATTTTGATGGACCTATCAGCTAGAGACAAAGTGATAGTGGTTGGCAAGTTCGCCCTATTGTTTGCTTATACATGAAAAGGCACTAGATTAACACTTCCCAAATCTAGCAATGCCTTTTCCACGGGGAATGCGCCTATGTTAACGGAGATTGTAGGACACCCCGGATCTTTATACTTCACAGGAGTCTTGCACTCAATGATGGCACTCACTTGCTCAGTCAAAAAGGCCTTTTTATTCACATTAAGCCTCTTTTTACCGTGCATAGGTCCTTCAAAAACTTTGCATACGTGGGGACTTGCTTGATCATATCGAGAAGAGGGATGTTAACCTTCACTGTCGTAGTACTTCTAAATTCCGGTTTGGTTAGCTGAATTTTCCTTTTGAAGTGCTGTGGGAAAGGAGGGAATTTACTTTGTGTTTACCTCTTCCTATTGGTTGTTCTTCCTCTAATTAGTTCAACCCTTGTGGGAGCTTTCTTGGGCGGATTAAGGATTTGCGAGTCTTAGTTTTCTACCGCTTCTCGATGTTACTCTTTGGTGACTTCATCAATTCTTGCATTGGGATCCTTTGTGAGCCTATCTCATGCATTTCCCTCGGGTTTCTTTATTAATGCAGGGAAGAATTTCCCTTTTTTAGGACCTGGCTGTGGTTAGACAACTTTGGAAATGGAACTTTGCAAGTTGTAAGTATTTGGTGGAGATCTCGGGAGTAAAGAAAGTATTGTCTATTTTCTTGTTAAGTAGGCTCTTTCTTGTCTCAATTTTAAATTAGTTTGAACATTCCAACACCTTTTGTTCCTCCACAAAGGTACCACCTGCCTACCTTGCTTAAATTGAGTGCTTGCTCAACGAGGAGAAGGTGGAGGCTCTTTCTTTATTGTCTTGAGGTGGAGCTAAACTCTATTTGTGCTCCTTGGGGGAGCATATGCGGGGTTCCTTCCATGATAGGTTCGGATGATTCCTCAGGTGGGGTTATGGAATTATTTGCCATACGGGCATTTGTCGGTGGCTTATTTTGACCCAAGACATGGGCATGCTCTTGCATCAAATCCCTCACTGAAGGAACCATTGGACAATGCTCCCCAAGATGGCTACTTGACAATTAAAGCAGTGCAAAGATTGTCACGGGCAATTCAATCCTTTGCCTTGCACTTCATGCGATTTCTCATTTCAAGCTCCTCGACCTTTGGGTCCAAAGTGGTCAGTTTTGCTTTCATCTCCGTGTCTTCGGAAAGTGCATAAATGCCTCCCCTTTGGTGGGTTGAAGGCCTCATTTTTTCAGCCTCTCTTGGATTCGGTTAGTCCCATGCCTTGGAGGTTTCGGCCACATAATTCAAAAAGTCCATGGCTTCATCTGGGTTCTTGCTCAGAAAGTCCCCTCCACACATGGTTTCCAGTAGTTGCTTCATGGTCGGAGACATACCATCATAGAAGTGATTCACAAGCATCCATGAATCGAACCCATGGTGTGGACATGCAGCGATAGTCTCCGTAGACCTCGACAACGATAAAACATCTCATTATCATAGGCGGAGTAAGTGTAGATTTGCCTCTTCATTGTTGGTCTTAGTTTATGCGAAAAAGAATTTCTTCAAAATTCAACGAAGATTGACCCAATTTCTAATTGTTCTCGGCCTCAGTGAATTGAGCCAAATCTTGGCCTTGTCTTTCAGTGTCAATGGAAATGCTTTCAGCTTAAGCAAGTCCATGTCGGATACACCTTCTTTAAAGTTGTGCATACTTCCTCGAACTCCCGGATATGCTGATTAGTACCCAAATAGTGCAATATTAAACCTTGTTTATAGCAGGTTTTATGCGCTTTTTGTGTACTAATCTACTTCAATAACTCAATTGATACATTGGGGTCCCGGTTTTGCTACTGATCACATTTTCTAGCTATTTTAGTAGTTTGCGGGTCGAATGCCATACATTTTCTTCAATTGTCATCAAACACGATGAACCTGAGCCGAATTCGAAGATGCATGATCAAGTCAGAGGAAATTCGAAACAAATTTATTGAAGAAGGGAGGAGCAAACTGTTGAAATTTTGGGGGTTGCAAAATTTCGCAGCCTCTGATTTATGACCTGCGAAATTTTGCGAGTTGCGATTTTAACAACTGCGAACCGCGCTCACTTGTGCTGTTATTTGCTTGCAGCAGCTTTTTGGTGTTTTTATACAGAAGTTTGCCCTCATGTAAATTTGGTTCTTTAAACATTATTGTAATTTCCTTATTCTGAGCACCTATATAAGCTCAGCCATGCTTGTAATGAAATCAACTTTTCACTCAGTGTCAGTCGGAGTTGGCCTGAAAGCACTCCCCTCACGATGTTGGTGATTTTCTCTTCTTCTCCCTTCACTTTCTTGCACTTTCTTGGTAGCCAAACACCCTTGATGATGACAAATCAAGGGATGCTCAGCTAAAAATCCCCTGATCCTTGAAGGGGAAGGCCATTGGGTGTTGTTTTTATGCTTAGCTGCATATTCTCATGCTCTTCATGTATGTATTTAAGGGTATTTGTGCCCCTGCTTCTCACCTTAGGTTAAAATCTCTTAAGCATGCTCTCCCTAATCTGTATTTGGCAAGCTTTTTGGGTTCAGTGGATACTTTTACTATATCACGAGAACAAATTCAGATTATCTCATTAGTTATTGTAGGGTAGTGTTTTTTAGATGTGGTGTTTTTTCACTACTAGGACATTTATGCTTAATCAAGTACCATCTTTCAAAGGAAAACACTTAGGGTTTAATTTTAAAAAGTTAAATGAAGATCCGATTGGGGGGGAAATGACTATATGTCATGCTCCCCAACGCGAGGATAAAGACCACAGGACATGTCGGTTAACTTAGAACCACTAAGCCCGGTGAGGACCTGAAAGTTTCTCTCTTAACTTTTACATCGGTTATTTCAGTCTTCAACCATTCACACACACTGTTTTCCATAAACCCTATAAATCCAATGAGAAAACACCATTTTCAATGCACTGTAACTCTTCTCTCACGAAACCCCCATCCTGTGTTCGACCACAGGCAGCTATCTTGTAGTAGCCGCTACGTCGGTAGTAAGGAATCCCCAGGTTATAAATTTTGTTGATTCGAACACCTGCGCAGCACCAAATGGATTCAAATGGCACCGTTGCGGGGATGGTGCCTAGTGAGAAGAAAATGTGAACTTGTGATTCACATCACAAGTTTTAGTGCAATCTCATTTCTTTTTTATCTTACCATTTTCCCAGCGTGCAGTTCAACGTGGAAATTGAAAATTTCAACTGCGGGAGTTTAGACCATCATTGTCTGTTGTGCCCCATGTTTGATTTTTAGCTAACCATAACCTTTTTGTTAGTCATGTTTTTTGTTGGTTTCTTGTTTGTGGTGTGTTAATGGCGGCTTATGTGGGACGAGCCTTGCGAGAGCGGATTGGAAAGGCTAGGTGCTCACAATTGAACAAGGTGTGAAGTTGCTGCATACGATCGGATGGAGACCCAATGAAGAGCACGAGCCAACAGGGGATTCATCGGGAACCCAATGCCTACAGATCGATGAGGGATCACATTCACCCACCAAGGGTGAGTGCACCCTCATGCATCATACCCCCTCTTGAGGATGTGGCGATGGGACCTTGTTGCCCACTCCCAGGCTTTTCATGGTATGGAAAATGAAAATCCAGCACACACATTCGAGGATTTTGAGGAAGTTTACACAACTTTCAAGGAAGGTGCATTTGATATGGACTTGCTCAAGCTGAAGGCTTTCCCGTTGACCCTCAAAGATAAAGCCAAAATTTGGCTTAACTCACTAAGGCCAAGAACCATCAGAAAATGGGCTGAGCTACAGGAAAAATTTTTGAAGAAGTTTTTCAGTGCCCATAAGACCAACAATCTGAAGAGGAAGATCTACACCTTTGCAGCTCATGACAGTGAAAGATTTTATCAGTGTTGGGAAAGGTATCTTGAAACCATCAGTGCATGCCCTCACCATGGCTTTGATACATGGATGCTCATGAACCATTTCTACGATGGAATGTCCCCTACCATGAAACAACTCCTGGAGACCATGTGTAGAGGGGACTTCCTTGTAAAATCTGATGAGCTATGGACTTTTGAACTACGTGGCTGAAAACCTCAAGGGATGGGATAGAACCAGACAAGGGAGTGAAGGCTTGAAGCAAATAAATGTAAACCGAGGAGGCATTTTCACTATCATAGGAAATGGAAATGAAAGCGAGTATCTTCTTTAACTAGAAGATTGGAAGAGCTAAGTGCCCGAAATCGGCATGATCTGATGGCTGAACCACTGTACCTCTCCAATCCTGTTTTAATTGCCAATCCACTAGTCATCAAGGAGATCAATGTCCAATTGCTCCCTCAATTAGAGATGTAATGCAAGAGCGAGCAAACATAGTGGATCAAAGTAGGCACCCAACTTATACTCCCACAGGTTCACAGCAGCAACAAACCCCACCCTCGTCACCTGTAGAGCAAGCCATAGTGAATTTGAGCAAGGTAGTAGGTCACTTCGTTGAAGAACAGAAGACAGTGAATGCTTTCCGGACCACACAAAATCGGCTTGTTGGAAGGCACTTTGACAAAGATTAAGATGACACAGTAGTACTTTCAGTCTCGGGTTGACTAGCCCGGCGAATCTGAAAGGAAAATTTCCCTCTAAAAAACAACCAAACCCCTGCGGATTACATGAAGAGAGCTCCTCCAGTGACCCGAATTCCAAATTGAATGAGGTCAAGGCAATCATCACACTGAGGAGTGGCAAAATATGAAGCCATCACAGGCAATAGACACAGAACAAGAAGCTATTGATACTGAACCAGGGGAGGTGGTGATCAAGCAGACTATTGAGGAAAATAAGCCATCCCCACCTTTCCCTCAATCATTAAAAACTAAAAAGAAGGCCATTAATCAGGATGAAATTTTAGAAGTGTTGAGGCAAGTAAAGGTCAACATCCCACTACTTGACATGATCAAGCAGTCCTACTTGGCTCAAATTCTAAAGTTTGTGCACATTCAAAAGGGGTTGAGTATTAATGAAAGCCTTCTAATAACTGAACAAGTCGATTGCCATTATCAATGCAAGACCCCGGAGTGAAATACAAAGATCAGGTTGTCCGACTATCTCGGTCAATATAGGGGGGCATTTGCGTAGAAAAAACAACGTAGGTCAGGAGCAAGTGTGAATCTCCTCCCGCATTCGTGTACGAAAGCTAGGGTTGGAAATTTAAAACCCACCTCCATCACACTTTCTCTTATTGATAGGTCGATCGAAATACCAAAGGGGATAGTGGAGGATGTCCTGATTCAAGTGGACAAATTTTACTATCCCGTAGATTTTGTTGTACTCGACACAGAACCATCAGCAGCAGAGGCCAATTATGTACCTATCATCTTGGGGAGACCATTCTTGGCCACCTCCAATGCAATTATCAACTGTAGGAATGGTGTCATGCAACTCACCTTCGGAAACATGACTTTAGAGCTCAACATCTTCCACCTAAGTAAAAAGCACATGCAACTGGAAGAAGATGTCCCAGAAGAAGCATGCATCATTGAAACCATCCTGGAGAACAAGCTGATCAGCAGGGTATGCTGGATATACTAGATGAAGAGTTGACTGAGTGTGCAGAAGAGCAGGAGGAAGTTGGCATGAAATCCGTAAAAGGATATTGGAGAAGAAGAAATGAAATTTTGCCATTGGTGATCGGAGAAGAAATCAGTGAGCCCCAGAAAATAGATCTCAAGCCTCTGCCTGTGGAACTGAAGTATGCTTACTTGGAAGACCATGAACAATGTCCAGTGGTCATCTTAGCCTTGCTCAGCACTGCTGTTGGTGGATCGACCAAAAGACATATACAAATTTATGACACCATTACCAAAGGACTATTGTTTAATCCCAAGCAATAATGCCATGAAACTTGTTGGTTATATTTCTTTGCAATTATACTTATTAAAATCGGTTTCCTTAAGATTAGATAAATTTATTTCTGCTTTTGATCCAAGATCTTGCAACTGCATAGGTCGAACAAGTAATAAAATGGATTTAAGTCCAGATATCGATCCCACAGAGATCTCAAGAATTATCAATCAACTACCCTGACTAATCAAATTTCACACTATTTGGACTTTAAATCGGCAATTGAAATCAGCTTAGAAAGCCTTAAAGTAATGATAACTAAAAAGAATTGAATTAATAACAAATGAATTGAATCTTTGAAATAATAAAATTACAAATTTAAGTGAACAATTATCTTTTAAAGGAGCATTGAAAATACGACTATTGTGAAACATCAATTCTGCCGATTACCTTGTCGTTGCTTAATGAACCCGCAGTTCGTAGTCAAGGAATATGATAGTGCAGTTGGATCTCTCCAAACCTCACCGTTCATTATCTAATCTTCACTGTTTCTCTCGAAGACAGAGTGTTAGATAACTACTTTTAATCAGGGTTGCCTTCTTATGAGTATTTCTCTTTCTCAATACTTCATACCCACAACATGGACTGCAAACCTTAGCTCCTAAGATTAAGTCATTGCATGGGTTTACACCTCTTGAGTTTCTCTTATCAAAATTAGAATAAACTCATTCTTTCCTTGATTAGATCTTTAATACGAGTTAGATTCATTATTCGAATCGGCGAACTCTGCAAGCTTAAATTGATAAAAAGCCCAACCCATTCTCGTCTCCAAGTGAGAAGAGGATTTATCAGTTTAATTTCACATAGCACACTAGATCAACAATATCAGGTTAACATACCTTCAGAAATTGTTCATTACTCTTAGGAATGCCTTCTCTGTGTCACTCAGAGGGCCTCCTAGAAATCAGAGCTTGAGACAATCCCTTTAATGGGTATGAGACACTGATATTGGGATCAATAACAGAAAATACACAAAACCAGCAAGTAGGTTACAAGCGAGAGTTCGGCTTTAATGAATAAAATTATGCGGGGAAAGATTTCGACAATAGCGTCAATTGATAAAATTTGGGTTTCTAAATCACAGTTACACCATACAATAGCTTCTTGATCAAAGAAAGCAAGCGTAAATAGGCAAGCTGGTAGATTCGAATTCCCAAAATTGTCTAAAATTCAAACAACAGACAGTAATTTGAAGGAAAAATAAGTGCATCGGCTAAAATTTTGCGGCTAACGTTCGGATCGAATTTGAAGTAAGAACAAACTAATCTAAAAATAAAAACAAAAACAAGAAAATTAAAATACGAGGCCTTGACATAGATCTCTCTCTTTCAAGTGGCGAAAAAGCTGCGTTTCATACGTAGCGACTGCGTGTTTATAGGGTTACGAAGTTGGGCCTAATTTGATGCACCTCTTTTTGGACTTGATTCGCGGCCCGGTTGTTGTTGTTGATGTCGTGACATCTATTCTTTGTCGCGACCTTTGTTGTATTCAGTTATGTCGCAGAGGCTTTGTTTGGTCGTGACGTGTCATCATTATCTCTTGGAGCTGTTGTCGCGATAGCTAAATGATGTCGCGACCTTCGTTATTCACAATTGATGTCGCGACCACTTAATGATGTCGTGACCTGTTTCTCTAATACGGTGTCGTGACCGCCTTCTTGTTGTCGCGACCTTAACTCTTTGTATTTGATGTCGCGACTACTGTATGATGTCGCGACCTTCTGGTCTGTGCAGCGGATGTCGCGACCTCTGACTGTTGTCGCGACCCTTCACCCTTTGTAACTGATGTCGCGACAACTGGCTGATGTCGCGACCTTGGTGCTAGTTCACTGATGTCGCGACCTCTGACTGTTGTCGCGACCTTTCTTTCCTTGCTTCTGTTGTTGCGACCGTTTAATGATGTCGCGACCTCCTTTCAGTGCAACTGATGTCGCGACAACTAGGTGTTGTCGCGACTTATTCTCTTTTGCTCATGATGTGCGGCTGGCGTGATCTTCGCGACAAGCTGTTCATGTCTGCGTGTCGCGACCTCTGACCGATGTCGCGACAACTTCTGATGCAGTGTTGATGTCGTGACCTCTGACTGATGTTGCAACAAGCGTGTTTAGTCCAGTGTACATCTTAGGTGTGACTTCTATTTAGTGTCCGCGACAATCCTTTGCTGGGTTTAATTACATGCGTGACTACCAGTGATGTCGCGACCTCATGTCTTTCTTCATCAATTCATAGTTGCCTGACTTGGAGTTTATGTCTTTGCGTCGCTACCAACTCAAGCCATTTTCAATTACTTCTTCTTCCAAGGTAATCGGAGTTTTGTCGTCGCGACCTTGATATAATCATCGCTATCAAGGCTTTTGCACGACACGTCCTTTAATCCTTGTGTGCCTCTCCCACGCATAGCTTCTTCAAATAAATTATATCGCAATGCTCACCACCCGCCCCTCTACCGCAAAATTCTTCTCAATTCCTACCGCATAGCAAGTCGGGTGAGTTTTTCCATATTTCTCGCATTACAACCTACTTTTTTAGATAAAAATCAATCGTAAAAATGGACTCGAAAATGGATGGACTTTAAGCTCATCAACCCGCACAGAGGTAACCTACCCGCAAGTCCTCAAACATAAATAAGAAAGCCATGGGGTGGAGAATTTCCGATTCAAGTGGTATTAAATTTCAGCTAGCCACCCACCACATCTACCTAGAGGAGGAGGCAAAGTCGTTGAGGCAACCACAAAGAAGGTCGAACCCCTCATATGCAAGTAAGAAGTGGTTAGAGTCAAGTCTTAAAGCCACTTAAGTCAAACACCATCTAATTTATATCGACAAAGACTGGGCGAGTCCAACCTGTGTAGTACCTAAGAAATCGTGGATAACAATAAAGGCATAATGAAAGAAGAGTGAGATACCCACTGCTTACTACAGTGGTGAGGGTATGCATCGGACATCGCAGTTAAATGGAGGCGAATACCTGAAGATCACTTTCCCTCTTCCATTCATGGATCAACCGTCAGAGGATTTCCGCTACCCCTTCTATTGTTTCCCCTCGGATGGTTACTCAGATATTTCCAAATCATCGCTGCAGGATCAAGAAAAGACAACTTTCACCGTCCATTCGCACGTATGCATACAGTGAGGATGCCCCTTCTGCCTTTGTAATGCCCCGCTACATTTCAACGATGTATGCTTAGCATTTTCAATGACGAGTAGAACGACATGGAGGTTTATACGGACGATATTACACTATGAGAGAATTCGAGGAGTGCCTAGTCAACTTGGAAACCATCTCGCATGTGCATGTGAGAAAACCTAAAGGTTGAATCGGGGAGAAATGCCATTTTATGGTCATACCTAAGGCATTGTATCGGGCATATCATTTCTGAGAAAGGGATTGAAGTTGATAAAGCAAAAGTTGACTTATCAAACTACCTCCACCCACAAACGTTGAAACCGGAGGTAATTTTTAGGGTATGTGTTCGGCCAGGAGGTTCATAACGGACTTTCAAAAATCACAAGCCACTTTATAAGCTTCTGAAAATATGCTACGCTTGAAACGGGATCTCGCACGTCAACAGTTACTCAAGAACTCAAGGCTTATTTAACCACCGCACTAATATGAGAGCCCCTTAATCGCGCTTGCCTTCGAGGTTATGTGCGGCGCAAGTGACTCTCACCGTCGAGCGCCCTTGACAAAAGGCGAAGGAAAAACCGCACGTGGTTTACTATGCTAGCAAAACATCGAACTAAGCCTGTGAGGAATTACACTACCACCGAAAGAATCGGCCGCAGAGTTTATGCCCGGACAAGTTTCAGCGCTTATTCTAGGTGTAGAAATAATTATCTCGCGGCACTATCTTGTACTTTGAAATATCCGTCACTAAGAAAATGCCAAGGCTAGGTCATCGTGGGTCCTCTTACTACTGTGAATTCAACCTTCAAATTGGGATAAAAAGGGTAGAAAAATGTCATGGCTTCGATCACCCTCTCCACTAACCATAGCACACAACACCCATAACCCCCTAATCTTCGACGAATCCTCGAGGAGTCTTTGCTCACGTGGGATGCGGTCTGGTCTCGCCAATATCGCCAACTTTAGTAATGTGGGGAGTTGCCAAATATAATGGAAAGCACAAGACAAGAAGTTCTTCCATGCAAAATCCACCCTACTATTGGGACGAGGCCCTATTTGTTCAAATATCAGGCCGGGATCGATAATCGGCGTGTGTAATGAGGAGAACAACTGTGGATTCTCGCCCACCGCCATGACAATGCCTGTGGAGGTCATTTTGCTTCCCAGAAAACAACAATGAAGGTGTTTCAGGCAAGTTTCTATTGGCCATCTTTGTTTAAGGATGCCTATTCCATATGCAAACAATGCGACAAATGCCAAAGGTTGGGAAAAATCTCTCGCCGTCATATGATGCCACCCGTAATCCTATTCTGCTATTGAGTTATTCGAATGTCAGGGCATCACTTTATGGGACCATTTCCCACTCCTCGGCATACTTATATCCCCGCCGAGTCGACTATGTGTCAAAGTGGGTGGAGCTGTTGTCGGTAGAACAAAGAGACCACAAGACTGTATCAGTTCTCAAGTGAGAACATTTTCTCCGCATTCGAGTTCCCAAGGCCATAATCAAGGATGGAGGCCCACATTTATGTAACAAACCTTTCGAGAATCTCCTATCCAAGTGGCTATGTCAAGCACAAAGTGGCCACCCCTCACCATCCCCACCAATGGCCAAGTAGAGCTAGCCAATGTGTGGAAATCAAGACTATATCGATGAAAGTGGTGAACTCAAACAGAAAGGATCATCTCTCAAGCCCCGGATTCCTCTTGTGGGCACGCACGCATACAAGACCATCCCCGGAACAGCCCCCCATCACCCAGTTTATGGAAGGACCGCCACCACAAGGGAAATTGAATAAAAGGCATGGTGGGCAATAAAAAAATTCAATCTAGACATGGGAAGAGTTGGTCTTAAGAGACTCCTTGATCTCAATGAGCTAGAGGAGCTCGTGGAATGACGCCTCACTAACTCGAAAATCATAAACACAAAACAAAGAAGCATGATCACCTCACAACCCGTATGAACTTTCAACCCGAGGACCAAGTCCTACTATAAGGACTCCAAACCCACCTTCCTTTTCCGGCAAGCGATGAGTCCAAAAACTCATTAGATTTTTAATCCATTTTTCCGGGAGTTTATAATGAGAATAATGTGATGAATCGCTCATAAAACTCCAAGTAACACTCCAACAATTGGCAGGAAAATACAAAGCATAAAATCAAATTTTAGTAAAATTATAAGAAATCACCGCAGTTGTATCTGAAGTCAAACTGAATTTAAGCCACGATATGGCGCATTTCTTCAGCAATTTCAAGTCACGGAGCATTAACAAATTTGGCTTTCAAGAAGAAATCGAAGAATGAACAAGTGAAGTCGTGACTAAGAAGGAAGTCGAGACAAAGAATGACTCGGTCGAGATTAAAAGAAGCAAATAAACGATAGTGTCTATGTCGCTGACATCAATATGGCTGTCACGACACCAAAAGGAGATAAATGATGTCGTAATACCACCATGAGGTCACGACAAGGATCTGTCTACAAGCCACAAGAACAGCCTTCGAAAGTAAAAGAAGTCGCAACTAATTTTGAAAGAAAGGACTCATGTCGCGACCGACAAAGAATAAAGAATCAGCACCAGCGTCGCAACAGCAACTCCAAATCGACGACCGCTAATTAATGAAGAAGAAGCAGTACATGATGTCGCACTGTTCACTTCGAGGTCGCAACACGTAATCAAGGTTTAGCAAGAGGATACGGAGGTCGTGGACACCCCAATAGAAGTCATGATAAAAGATTTTCAAGATCGAACATGAGGTCGCGGCGCTTAGAAGAGATAGCGATATCAACATCAGAATAAGATGTCGCGACGTCATTCACGGCCGCTACATCGGGCTATAAGCGAAAGAAGGTCGCGACATCATTTAGCTGGCCGCACATCGATAAGGGGTGTTAAAGGCAAGTCGCGACTGCATAAAAGCTTCTCGCATGCATCGAACAAAAACGGTTACGCACGCGATAATTGAAGCCGACATCAAAACAAATTCATAAACACATTGAAGTCGCGACGGCAGGCAAAGGTCGCGACCAAAACAACTCTCACATGAAGATATGAGAAGTCGCGACAAGAGTGCGAGGTCGCGCGGGACGTTGTCAAGGTCGCACACACAAATGGAGTCGCGATACGAACAAACAAACGGGCCGCTTATTTTCAAACCTACAAGGAAGTGCATCGTAGTTAGGCCCAACTCGTAACCCTATAAATAAGCAAACACATGTATGAAAGCGAAATTTCTCGCTACGTAACGAGAAGTCCGTAGCCGAAGGCTCGTGGTATTTTAAATTTTCGCTTCTTTTCTTTGTTTTGTCGTTATTTTAGATTGTAGAGTAGATTGTTATTTCATTTGAATTCGGATAGTGCTGTTAGTCACAGTTGAAGCCGAATGCGTAATGTTATTTTTCTTCAAATTACTACCCGGTCTGCTTGAAGTCCAAACAAATTTTGGAATTCCGAACTTCCAAAGCCGCCCATAGTTCTTTGATCGTGAGCTACCAAGTAGTAATGAAGTAATTTAGAAACCCAAATTTTCGCTGAATCTAGTACTCGTTGTTAGAATTTACCCTTTCTCAAATTGATCGAGCCTAACAATCTCCCGCCCTCGACCGCTTGCCGGTTTTGTTTATTTTTAGATCTCCATCCAACACGTTGTCCTATACCTATAATAGGATCGTTCATGTTCGATTTCCAGAAGCCCTCCGAGTGACACAGAGAAGGCATTCCCCGAGAGTATTGAAAATTTCTCAAGGGTATGGGAACCCACATTGGGATCTAATGGCCTCTCGTGAATTTTTTGCGATAAAATATCTTCTCACTTGAAACCGAGAATGAGTTGAATGACTTATCAATTAAAAATGAGCAGAGTTCGCGATTCGAACAAAGAAGTTCAATCCCGTGTTAGCAAGGATCTAATCAAGGAAAGAATGAACTGCTCCAATTTCGAGGATGAGAAACTGCAGATAAGAAACTCCATGCTTAGCCTAAGTGTCTTAGGAGCTATGTTTACAAAATTCATGTTCGGTATTAGCGATCAAAAGAAAAATACCTTAACAAGGCAACTTAGATTAAAAGTAGTTATCTAATCCTTTGTCTTCGAAAGAAACAGGGAAGATTAGATGATGAAATGTGTTGTTAAGGAGAAATCCACATGACATTACCATCTTCCTTGGACGGATTCTAAATCTGAGGTTCATGAAGCAAAGTTACAGAGTTGTCTGCAGGAATTGATGTTTCAATAGTTGTATTTTCAATGCATCCCTTTAAAGCTAACTAACCAAACTCTATTTCTTTAATTTTTTATATTTTAGTTTACATTATTTCATTTTTGTTCTTAAGCCATAGTTATCTTATTTCTTATTATTTTAAAGGTTGCATAGGAATTTATCAATTGCCTATCAAGTAGTTCAAATAGTAGGAGCTTCGAGTAAATGTGGTAGTTGGAATGAGAATTCTCGAGATCTCGTGATCGAGAAGGCTGGACTTAAATCCACTTTATTACTGTCGACCTGCACACTGTAATCATGGATCGGGAAACTGTAAAGAAATTACTCTACTCTTAAGGAAACCGCTTTAATCGCAAATTGCAAAGAAATATAACAAACAAGTTTCATGGCATTATTGTCAGATTGCATAATACCCTCGGGTAATAATGTTATAAATTTTGTTTATGTTTTCGATCCATCACTCACACTTACATAAATAGGAGAGTTAGACAACGAACAAGTTTTCATGCCGCTGTCAGGATCGAAAGAATTAATTAGATCAATATTCCGACGAAAGAAGGAAATACTAATTGACATTTTTAAGAAAAGAACAACAATATCTTTCAAGCAGCTGGATTACATACTACTCTTCACTTTAACAAGCCATGTTGAAAATATTTGTTGTGTTTGACTAATCCTATTAATATGAGTATGCTTTTATTTCAGAAAATCTTTAATGATAGGAATAAAGATATGACCCCATTCCAAAGCAGACACTAATCGAGAGAACGCTCAAGAGCTTAAGAAAGACAAAAAGAATAAAACGCAAATATGGCGTAAGAGAGACATGACTAAACAGAGGGAACAGAGGATGTTGAAATTAATACCCCCCATTACTCGACACAATGGAGGATTTCCGAGGCCTATTATTCAAGAAGAGTATTATGCAATTAGACAAATTTTACAAAGTGGGATGTAAACAATTTTGAACTAAAGCCACTTTAATTATAAATGGTTCAAAGAATATTACATCGGGTCATCCCACCGAAGACTCCAAATGATACCGGGAAGATTTCTCAGATGGCTAATACAGTTGGAAGCCGAAATCTGGTGAGACCAGAGGTGATAAAACTACATCTCTTCCCATTTTCTTTGAGAGACATGCAACACATGGTGCGAATCATTACCTATACGGTTCCTCATTGACATCAAAGAAAGCCGGGTAAGCTTACTTAGGGTAGATTCTTTTCCATCTCTCACTCAGACGGTAAGAGAGATAATTGTATTCCAATGTAAGGAAGATGAGCCCTCGTGATGTCGCTGGGAAAGATTCAAAAGATTGTCAAGAGGTGCCCAATGCATGGAATAGACTTGAAGACCCAGATGGATATAAAGGTATCACGTCCAATGATACATCCAAGGGTATTATCGAATGCTTCATGTTGTGGGAGCATTCAAGCTAAAAGTGTCGAAAAGGCAAGATCCGATAGAGGACCCGGCAAAATGCAATATGAAAGCTCCATCCGAGTTTTCAAGTATAGTGAGCAGAGGAAAAGTGGTCATGTAGCCGAAAGCAAGACGATACCATGGAAGCTAAGTGTCGATGCTATAATGCATAGGATGGACAAACAAGCTATGAAGATGTCAATCGCTTCATGAAATAGGAGCGAGAAAGAGAATTGATGAGAAGAAGTGTTGATGTGCCAAATGTAAGAAGATTCTTATGGTAACAGGAGGTTAAGTACGTGAACGAGCAAAGAAGTTACTATTTCAAGCCAAATCCTAACTCGCCCATACACTACAATCCAAAGACTGAGGAACCAAGGAGAATTTCTCATATGGTGGGAGGGGCACACATGGCCCAAGGCAGGGATACAAAGATCCTCAAATATGATATCGCAGCCACCAAGGTTCCAGCAAAGAAGAAAGAAGGAGGTGAGGGCGTAAAAATGAATACCAAAATGTGAGGAGAACCCAATCCATTCGAGGAACAAATGCCGCAGCCTCTCACGGGGATAACAAGAGACTATTACAATTCCATGAACATAAACCATCCCGATCAAACTTTCGGGGTTCGATACCCGCATGTTTCAAGAATGCTGCTATTTAACCCAAAATCTAGAGACACAAGTAGGCATCGCCCGACATGCTAAATCGTAGTCAAGGGAACATTCCTGCTGATACCCAAGAACTCCTAAAGATCGCATGGCAATTCAATTGAGAAGGGGGAAGGATTTGAGCAAAGAATCAAAGACAGATAGAAAAGAAGAGATTGAGGCATAGAAAGAAGAGACTAAAAAAGAAAGAAGAGGTACAAACAGCCTGATCAATGTATGAAATAAGAAATGACTTAAAAGAAAGGAGTACAAATTATGCTCGGCAGTTGGGTTATTCCCATGCAGATCGAAGTAAAAAGATAGAAGAACAATTTTCTAAACTCTTGGATATTTTCAAGAAAATAGAAATAAATATCCCATTTGCAGAGGTGATCAATCAAATGCCTCTTTATGCAAAATTTCCGGGCTGAGGCGCCGAGCAAGAAAAAGAAAGATACCAGGAGGGTATAGTTAACTTGATTACTTCATGCGCTCCATTATCCAATGTAAGCTCCCAAAGAAAGATGAAAGACCCCAGCTTTCTTACCTATTCCCTATTCTATAGGGATATGTGAGTTCAAGAAAGCTTTATGTGACTCCGGAGCAAGTATAAATTGATGCCTCTATCACTGCGGCAGAGACTTAGCTCTCGGGGGAACTAACCCCAACAACAATTGGCATTACGTATGGTCGATAGATCAATGGCACAAACTGCAGGGCATTCCTGAAGATGTACTGGCCAAGGTTGGGAAATTCATTTTCCCAAGATTTTGTTATCATGCAGACGGAGGAAGATCCTCAAGCTCCTCTATCACTGGAAGACCTTTCTTACAGTCAGAGTCGCCTGATTGACGTACAAAAGGTGAACTCGACACTCGAGCTGGGAATTAAGCAGTTGCATTTTAATAATATTAATATAGGAGTCCTGAACATCCTAATGTAGAGGAAGATACTTGTATGGTCAGAAGTGAAGCAATAAATTTCTTCAATGATGAAGTGAATTTCGATTGTATTATTCAAAATTCTATCACGAAATCGAGATGAATTTTCAGCACTTGAGAGCTTTGATCAGGAAGTTCGCTTCAAATTTGTTTAATAATGAAAATGGGCCTTTAGTATAAATGAAAAATGGGCCAAGATGAAGTGAGCAAATGTATTAATAAAGAAACTCATGGGCAGAAACTAGTGCGTAAAGGGTTAACATCAAGGAGTCGGGTCACCATTTGGAAATATGAGCTTTTAGAGCCAAAAGAAAACTCCAGTATCAGGTCACCAGATTGACCGGTCAAGAACAGGTTGGGTCGTAATTTTGAGAAAATACAAGGAAGCGATTGTTTGGTCAATCAAGATCCGGAAGGGTATCGACCCTCATTAGTACGCACAAAATATCATTGGAAGATAATGCAAAACTTCTCGCCGAGCATCAAAGGAGGCCGAACCTAGCCATGAAAGAAGTTGCCTTTAAAGAAGTTCTGAAATGGTTAAATGCGTGTTTTATATATAAGAGACGATACGCTCGGTAAGCCCAAGACATGTGGTTCCAAGAAATGTGGATTCATCGTAATCGAAATGAAAATGAACTTATTCACAAGAACTCGTGGACAGGATGGAGGGTTTGTATGTACTACTAAAAATTGAATATCGCAACCAAAAAGATCATTTTCCTACCTTTCATCAGGACAAATGTCGGAGCAGTTGGCAGGATAATTCTCATTTTCAGCTTTCACGGATACTCCGGATATAACCAAATAGCTATCAGACCAAGATCGAGAAAACCACTTTACATGCCCATTCGTACTTTCATAAGAATGTCAATTGACTGTAATGCTCCCGTACCTTCCAAAGATGCATGATGTCTATATTTACGATCTAGCGTAAGAAGTTATGGAGATCTTCATGGATGATTTTACAGTTGTATGATCCAATTTTGAACAATGCCCGATAACCTGGGATGCGGATTTCAAAGGTGCAAAGACAAAAATCTAGCCTGAATCGGGGAAAATGCCATTTTATGGTTACAAAAGGGATTGTCTTGGGCACATGGTTTCGCAAAGAAGGTCAATGTAATTCAAACAAAGGTTTCAATTATAAGACACCTAATGCCACCCATCACTACGCTTCAAGGGAATCGTAAGTTTCTAGACATAGCCGGATTTTATAGAAGACATCGTGAGATTTCAAAAATTGCGTTAGACCACTATGCAGACAATGAGAAAGATACTAAGTTTTATTTTGATGAATCCTCGCCAAAAGATTCTAAGAAATCAAATCAGATTAGTTTGGTTCTATCATTGCAAAACCGTATTTGAACAGAGAATTTGAGATCATGTGTGATGCCAAGATTTTGCAAACGGGAGTCGATTGGGATGGGGGAAAGATGAAAATCGTTTGGGTGCCATCTACTATGCCAAAGAAACCTTTAACGAAGCACAAGAAAATTATTCTTACTACCGGGGAAAATGCAGGATGCCGGGCAATAAGGTTTGCATGTGAAAATTTCAGTCATATATTCGGGTCCCATGTTGTTATACACACCGATCATGCAAAGAATTAAATATTTAATGGAAAAAGCAAGCTTAAGTAAATAAGATCGGACAAAAAGGGTATTATTGTCAAGTAGAATTTGATTTAGAAATTAAAGACAAGAAGGGTAAAGGATAATGTGGATGTTTTATACTTGTCAAGAGTAGAGGAATCCACTCCAGATAAGAAAAGGAAGAGAAATAGCGTAAAATTTTCCAATGAATTATTTCAACAATACCCAATCACCCCGGTATGCCGATATTGTGAATTTCTTAGCTCGTGGAATTATGCCACCTAATTCAAATACCAAAGAAAGAAAAGTTAAGGACTGATGAAGCAGTAATTACATCCGGGATGATCCATATTTGTTTAAAAGAGTGAGTCGATCCGATTATAAGGAGATAAATGTAAAGTGAGCAAAGCAAGATTTTACAAGAATGTCACGATCACCCATGGAGGACACTCTCATAGAGATAAAACAAATTTCACAAAATTCCTCCAAATGTGGATTTTAACGGGCCTACGATTTGGCACTCTTGAATGGGTAAAGTTGTGTGATCAATGCCAAAGAATGGGAAATATCAAGAAAAGGCAAGAGATGCCCCCCGCGCGGGATCCCCG
Source organism: Tetrastigma voinierianum (assembly GCA_016808115.1). NCBI lineage: Eukaryota > Viridiplantae > Streptophyta > Magnoliopsida > Vitales > Vitaceae > Tetrastigma > Tetrastigma voinierianum. The sequence goes on along the minus strand of JAEQBH010004704.1, from coordinate 67,067 downwards.
TGGTACTGTTCGATGTATGGGGAATGGATTTTACGGGGCCTTTTCGCCATTTGGAAATATAAGCAAATACCCTAGTTGTGGATTATGTATCAAAATGGGTAGAAGTAGCACTGTCTCTAAGAATGATGCCACGGCGCTTGTGGGGTTTTGGCAAAGAAATATTCTTAGTAGATTCGTGGACACCCGTAACTATAATTGTTACTGAGGAAGCCATTTTGCAATGTCATGTCGACAAACTCATGAGCGTGTTATGGTATCAAACACATTATGGTTTCTCGCTTCTATCATCCTCAAACAAATGGGCGTCGAAATTTCCAACAGAGAAATAACAAAGAAAAATTCGAAAAGACTGCGGAGTTCGAGCAGGAAAGATTGGTCTTCGTTTGACGATGCATTACGGGCATACGTAACCCGCTTAAACTCCCATCGAATGTCCCCATACGTACTCGCCTTTCGGAAACCATGTCACCTCCTCCCTCTCAACTAGAATACAAAGCCATGTGGCCATCAAACAAACAACTTCAATTTCAAAATCGCAAAGGAAGAGAGACTTCTCCAACTCGAATGAACTGGAAGAACCGAGAAACGTAAGCCTATACAATGCTACTAGAATATATAAGGATGCAAGACAAAGAAATGGCAGCCGATCAAAGGATTTCGAGAAAGAGTTCAAAGTGAGATCAAATTCATTGCTGAACTCCGTATTGATTACTTCCTTGTGGAAGCTTTTGGAAATCAAATGGAGGACTATATACAGAGTGTCAAGTACCAATTTCTCGAGCAAGAATACCGTGAAGAATTCGTAGTTAATGGGCAAAGACTCCAAACACTATCTCAAATAGGAGAAAGAAAAGGAAGAACCTGGGGCCAGGAATCGAGAGAGAGAAAGCTTAAAACAACTAGTCCAACAGTATGACTCAAAATCTGAGTAAATACGTGGAGGTAACCTATATAGATTTATTTAGTTTCTTATATATTTCGAATTTTTTTATTATTATGTTTTGAATTTTTTTTTTTTTTTAGTTCTAGCGTCATGATTCATAGGAAATTTCTGCAGTTAATATTAGATTAATTTTTAATCCTTGAATTGTTACAATATGCAGATGAAGAATCAAATGGCTCAGGCGAGTAGGAACAAACTCCGGTGACTACCCAAAGACTTCTCACGTAATAAATGTTTGAATTGATGTGGAATGATTAAATGGATGCTAAGAATGTGCAAAATTAATAAGGAGGAAAAGTCATTCGATCAACAAATTTAGTAAGTGCATTCGTCGCTACTGCATTTTATGTTACATGTAAGTCGAGGTCGTGAACTTAGTCAAGATCAAGGAAGAACAAGGGCACAAGTATCAGATTTATGCGTGTCACATTAAATTGAAGTCGCGACATAACATTCGGGTCATGATAAGAACAATTCCTTCGAAGAGTGGTGAGGGTCGCGATAAACTCAACTATGCGTCATCAACACCGATGTCGCAAACACCATGATAACTTGTCCTCCTACGTTTACTATGTCGCAACAAAACAATAATAAGTCGCACATAAGAGAAAAGCATGCCACTGGCGCTTTTAATTCTCACTTAAATTTAATGACAAAGACACACCGCAAACAAATTAAAGTCACATAAACAATAATAAATGAAGTAAATAAAGAGCCCACACAATAATCAATTGCAATCGTTGAGAAACTCCTCCACTACCATCTCCTTCCTCAAGCAAATACAACTTTCATCTTCGTGATATTCTCCTCGGTTCTCACCCCGCAAACCCTAAATCCGAACTCTTCCTAAAAACCTTCCCATTTAACGGCTAACCTTCAACCCTCATCCCAAATCGAACCATGGAGGAGTATACTCAGATCAAGGGGAAGTTCATCCGAACCCGAAAGGGAGAACAGCCATTTCTGAATAAACTAAGTTCAACTAGTTACAAAGCAAATGTAGAGGAAAAAGGGAAAAGAAAAAAGGTAGTGAAGAAGGGAGAGGGAAGACGAGTTTGTCTCGTAAGAAGCTCTCTCCGTCTTCTGGAAAAAGCACTATGCCGGAAAGGGGTCGTAGAGAAAGAGGCTTCAAACAACTCATCTCCTTTCAAAGAATTATCAGAAAGCAAAGGTGGGAAAAATTCTACAAACATCAAAAGTCCGGATATGCGAGTCGCTCGAGAATTTGCATCTAACTGTCGGAGGAAGGAGAACTCGCTTATGTCGAGGAGTTCGGGTGCCTTATGGAGCCAAGACGATTAATGAAATGTATGGAATGGAAGGAAGAAAAAAACACCAAAATTCAAGAGGCTGATGAACAACCCTAACCGCGGAGAAGATCATGAAAATTGATACAAGAAGGAAGTGGAAGAAAGGAAAAGGAGAGCAAAAGACCCTGAGCAGGGGAGATTTGACAGAAGAGGCAAAAGTGTGGTTTTACTTCCTGGCCTCTGTTATGGTCCCTACCAAGCATGTCTGCACAGTAAGAGAACAAGAAGCAATCCTTCTTTATGCTATGTCAAGTGGGTACAAGATCGATGTCGGGAACAGCTTATTGAAAATTTATAATGAGGTAAACATGAAGGGAATAAAGAGGTTTGATCCCCTCATCCAAATGATCATCAAGGTTATGCTTCGGGAGGGGGTCGTGTGAAAGGAACGTGGGAAGAGTTAAGAAGAATGCCCTAAATGTCACCACTAACTCCCGATGTGAGGCTAAAGGTCCAGGAATCAAAGAAAAATGGGTATAATGTAAGTGTATCTTATATAAGAAATGATAATGCAAGGCAGAAGAGGACACACTTCCTCGCAGATCAGAAGAAGAAGATCCAGGCGCATCCAAGAGAATACCTTCATATTTGCCGGCGACAAGAGAATGTTATGGAAGTCCTATAGATTTTTCAACCCCACCGGCGCCTCTCCCTGCTATAAGGAACAAGATTCGTAGAACCCGTGAAAGCTCTAGGAGCCTGGAATAATCAAATAATGGAGATGCTCGGCCCAATTCAAGAGTATGAAAGAAAGAGAAGAGCAATGGGAACCTCCCAAGAAAAATTCAAAAGGAAGAGGTTTAAGTGAAAAGAACTTGAAGAGAAGGGATCAACAATGGGAAGAATAGATGAACGTAAGAGAAGAAGTATATGAAGCCGAGATGAAAAGAAGATATCAACAATGGGTTAAGAGATGAGCGTATAAAGAGTATACGAAGAAGATCCCGAGCATCAAGAGGAAAATTTAAGAAGGAATGGAGGAAAGAGATCAAGATCTACTAAAGAAGTTAAAGCTAAGCCATGAATCATTCTAGTTAACACCAAGATGGATCATGATTCTCAACTCCTAAAACTCATAAAGGAAAGTGGACTCGATCAAGAAGCCAAAACTAAGGAGAAGATCAAGGATTCAAGTTCCTATACATGTCAATGTTCAAGGACTTCGAAAAGGATACGATGCAGATCAAGAGCTTTATGATAAAGATGCCTCTGTAAGAAAAGTCTAGCTTGAAAATTTGGATTTGATCAACAATAATCTTTCCAAATTTTTAGAAGTCATGACCGAATGGAACGCACAAACGAACACACTGCACGAGACAAGATGATCTCGACAAAAAAGGTTGACTCTCACAAATGAATCGATCCCTCAAGCAATATAGTGCGAGAATGAACAAAGAAGAGAGTGGAATGAAATTCCCCCAAATTCTCCTAATTCGCTACCTTGATCCGGATCCTCCCAACATTTTGCTCCTCCCCAAAAAGAAAAAAGATGATCCTCCCATTGATTTATCCTTCTCTTCCTCTCTTCTTGATTGTTGTTCTCAACTTTTGCATCACATCAAGAATAAAACAAGAAAATTTGTGAATGAAATGCTCATTGCTTGCGCTTAAATTTTATCGTTGACTTGTTAGAAAAATAACATTAGGATTTAGCCTTCAAGAATGAAAAATGCCGAAATATCATAATCCTAACTAGTTGAAGTAGTTCGATCAGAGATAAACTTGAACACAAATAATTGCAAAAATCGTGGCATGAATAAAGAAACCTGGAATTGTGGAGGCATTTGCATCGCTCGCGCGAAATTCATTTTAGTTGCAAAAATTGGAAAATCGGTTATTGTCGATGGAACAAAAATACTTAAGTTAAAATAATGTAAGTAGACAAAGTGAATAAGTACAAGTCTTGAAGAAATAATATACACTCCACAACAAAACTTATAAAACTTTTGACAGAATTGTGTGAACACATCTTCCGTGGGAATTCAGATTTAGAGTCCACAAATTCCTGGTAACTTGTTTGATTATTGATTGAGGCGAAATCCCAGTGAAAATAACTAATGTGAAATGATAGAGGCCATCCTGGCAAATGAGCCTTTTAAGCCTACCCTCAAAATATGCTTACATATTCTCTGGGCCCCATTTGAGCCAAATAAGCCTCTTCCATTTCTCTAATAAACAAAGAATTGTAACCCAAATTCCCTCCGCAATAAATCATAGCAAAGAACCCAAATTATCCAGCTCTAGTTCGTAAAAGTTTAAAGATAAAAAGCAGTTAAAACAAGTTCGGGGGAATAATATTTCCAAATTCTCACAAGAAGGGGTTAGTTAAGCAAAGAAGGTGGCTTTCAGTGAAATAAGGAATAAGTTTTGTCTCTGCGGGCCTATTTCCCGAACAATTAAGCCTCGTAGGGGGTAAGCCTTTAACACCCAGGCACCCTAATGCCAACCTGGTATGGGAATTGTCATAAATTTCAAAGTTCTCTCTAAGAGTAATAGAAAGCCTAAGAAGACAAACATTGCACTATTCCAAATCTTAGAGGAAATAAAAGCAAAGGAGTTAAAGAATAAAAGGAATCAATCGAATCAAGTACATATGGAAGGAAATTCCATAAAAGAATTCAAAAAGATAATTGTGGGCTAAGATTAAGAGAATCGAAAGGAACAAAGAAGAAAAAAGGAAGAAAATTGGAGGCAAACAATGAGACAAGATGGAACCTGGTAACTACAGAACTCCAAATTTTTTCCATTATCTACCCAATTACCTAAGCCAAAATTACAAGCCTCGAAAGACCTCATTGATTTTGAAGGTTGAATTTACCTACATTAGTGGAGATCAATATGAAAAACAAGCATATGGTCTTTGATAAATGCGATAAGAAAAACCCTAAGATTAATTTAATTCAACATGAAGATGAAAAGGATTGATGACTGCGACACACAATACGTAACAAGACCCGCTGTTAAATAAACTGCCTAAATACAATAGTTTATCAAGAAATTTCGTAATAAGTACACTATGCCTTGTTCTTGCATCAAAACCTAAATTTGAAATAGTTGATATCTTTAATCTGCATTAGAAGGGTAGAATGAGGAAGATCGGTGGAATAAATCGTAAAATGTCCTTAAAGTTTATTTGCTCGAGGACAAACAATTCTTTTCTTTTCGTTTGGGACAAGCAAAATTTTAAGTTTGAGGGAATTTGATTAGTCCAAAAACTCATTAGATTTTTAACTATTTTTCGAGTTTATAATGAGAATAATGATGAATTGTCTCAAGTAAAAACCGAAGCACTGACTAAAAATTCCACTCGAGAAAAATACAAAGAAATCAAATTTTAGCAAAAATCATAAGAAATCAGCCGCAATGTAATTCTAAGTCAAATCGAATTTAAGTCGCGATAGAAGCGTTAGTTTGAAGAATTTCAAGTCACGACATCAACAAATTGGCTAAGAAGAAATCAAGAAACGGGTCAAGTGGAAGTCGTGATCAAGAATAAGTTTGCGACAAAGAAAACGATTTAGCTCGAGATTAAAAGAAGCAAATAAATGAAGAAGTTCATGTCGCGACATCATTGGCGGCGTCGCTGACACCAAAAGGAGATAAATGATGTCATAATACCACTCATGAGGTCGCTGCATAAGGATCCGTCTACAAGCCACAAGAACATCCTTCAAGTAAAAAGAAGTCGCGAACTAATTTTGAAAGAAAGGACTGATGTCGCACTTGACAATAATGAAGAATCACACCAAGGTCGCAAATGTAAAACCCAAATCGATTTACTCGCTAATTAAATGAAGAAGATACGATGTCGCCGACACCACTCGAGGTCGCGATGTAATTCGAAGGTTTTTAGCAAGAGACATGGAGGTCGTGGACAATCAATAGAAGTTGCATAAAAGATTTTCAAGAGATCAACATGAGGTCGCGGCCAGCTAGGGAAGAGATAGCGATATCAACATCGGTCGTAAGATGTCGCGACGTCATTCACGGCCGCGACATCGGGCTGATAAGGAAAGAAGGTCATGGATATCATTTAGCGGTCGCGACATCATATCCAAGGCTAAAAGTAAAGGCAAGTCGCGACCGTGATAAAGCTTTCGCATGCATGAACGTAAAACTGTCTCAACGTATAATCGTCGCGACATCAAAACAAATTTATAAGTGAACAACGGGTCGCGACGATGATTGAAGTCACATCGTAAAAATGCCATAAATGACATCGGGTCGCGACGCAAGAAAGGTCACGACTCAAAATACCATAACCGTATCGTTGAAGTCGCGACGTATGATTGAAGTCGCGACATCAAAACAGTTCATAAACAGAACATTGAAGTCGCTGACGTGTAAGAAAGGTCGCGACATCAATACAACTCACATGCAGATATGAGAAGTCGCGACAAGAAAGAGAGGTCGCGACGTCAAGTCAAGGTCGCGACACACAACGGGAGTCGCATACTAACAAACAAACGGGCCGCTTATTTCGGTAAACCCACAAGGAAGTGCACCGCTAGGGGCCCAACTCAGAACCCTATAAATAAGCAACTGCTACAGAAGGAAAGCGTACTTCTCGCGGCCCGTAACGAAGTCCCGTAGCCAAGGCCTCGTGGTATTTTAATTTTCTCGCTTTTCTCGTTGTTTTCAATGTTATTTTATATTAGATTAGAGTACATTGTTAATTTCATTTGAATTTCCTTGATCTCGTTGTTAGTTGTTGAAGTCGGGTTTAATGCGTAATGTTATTTTCTTCAAATTACTATCACTGTCTGGGTTTGAAGTCCAAACAAACTTTGGAATTTAACTCGCCGGATTTACGTAGGGCTCTTTTGATCAAAGCTACCGCTATGTAATTAAGTAATTTAGAAACCCAAATTTCCTGCTAAATCTACTCGTTGTTAGAATTTATCTTTCCTCGTTAAATTTATCGTAGCCCATCAACTTCGCCTTGAATCGCTTTTGTCGGGTTTTGTTTATTTTGTATCTCGATCCAAATACGTGTCCTATACCTCGTAATAGGATTGTTTCATGCTCGATTTCCGTGGAGGCCCTCTCGAGTGACACAGGTAGAAGGCATTCCCGAGAGTATTGAACAATTTCTCATGGTATGCGAACCTAATATTGTGGATCTAATGGTTTCTCTCGTGAATTTTAATCGATACCCTTCCTCACTCTGAAACCCGAGAATGAGTTGAACACTTATCAATTAAAATGAGCAAGAGAGTTCGCCTCGATTCAAACAGTAAGTTCAATCCCGTGTTAGCAAGGATCTAATCAAGGAGCAGCCCAACCGTCTAATTCTTTGAGGATGAGAATCGTGATGGGCTGGTAAACCCATGCTTGGGGCCTATTGCCTTAGAGCTAAGGTTTACAGTCCATGTTCTGGGTATGAAGTATTGAAAAATAAAAATACCCAGAACAAGGCAACTCGTATTGGTAAGTAGTTATCTAATCCTCGTCAAAGAAACAGGAAGATTAGATGATGAAATGTGTCAAGTAAGGAGAAAATCCACATGGCATTACCATCTTCCTTGACTCCGATTCTAAATCGAGGTTCATAAGCAAAGTTACGAGTTTGTCTGCGAAGAATTATGTTTCACACAAATTATTTTCAATGCATCCCTTTAAAAGCTAATTCAACTACTATTTCTTTAATTTTTTTTTTTATTTTAGTTTAAGTATTATTTCATTTTGTTCTTTAGTTTATATATCTTATTTCTTTATTATTTTAAAGGTTGCATAGGAATTCATCAATCGTCTATCATAGCTCAAATAAGATGTAGCTCGAAAGTAGTCGTGTGGTAGTTGATTGAGAATTCTCGAGGATTCGTGGGATCGATATCTGGACTTAAATCCACTTTATTACTTGTTCGATATGTACACTTGCAGAATCATGGATCAAAACCATAAAGAAATTCAGCTACTCTTAAGGAAACCGTTTTTAATTAGTAAAATTGCAAAGAAATATAACAAACAAGTTTCATGGCATTATTGCCTGGGATTAGACAATAGTCCTTGGGTAATAACGTTATAAATTTGTGTTTATGTTTTGATCCATCACTCACACTTACAAAGTGGGAGAGTTAGACAACGAACAGCAAGCTCAAATCAAGATGGATTAGACCATTCATCGTTCAACAAGCATACCCCAATGGTTCAAAAGACCTACTCAATCCAAATGATAATAGAGTGTTCAAGGTCACGGACGTAGAGTAGTCTTAAGTGTTGTGCAAATGTGATCGTTGCATGGGTGAGGAAATTCTCCTTCGACCTCCCTCGAGACCCCTCAGCTATAGCATTTAGAGTGGCTCCTACAAAGGTTCCTGTGGTTACCAATTTAATTGCTTAATGTGTTTAGGTTTCTATTTTATTAATGATCTGTTGTGATTAATTTGCGACTTGTTTTTCTTCAGGTCGGGTAAATGTGAAAAGATCGCCCACTTCACTAAAGAAAGATCTCCTCAAATTTATCCAGCCGAGGATGATCCTTCTCCAGCCACCACCGATTGAGGAGGTACCACTTCCTCTACTAACTTTCTCATTTCGTTGCCGAGATAGTTAGTGTTGGAAGTGATGTTCATACTTTTGATTGTAGTTTTACTTGTACCACATGCCCAGCAAAGCCCATTTTTGTTTATGAAGAGGCTTGTTGTTTACTTCTCTTTGCAAAATTCAAAAATTTTTATAAATTCACCGATATATATAATACAAATCTATTTTTCATACTTTACTCTATTCTTCTTTATATTATCAGGTGGTTTCGTCTTCCTATAAATTGAAAAGTCAAAGCAATCGTATGATACCAAATGCTAGAATGGTTCATGCTTGATCGAGGTTTTCGTTAGTCAAGACCCTGTAATTACCCCTGTCTCCACCATTCTCAGCCACACACACGATTCACATTAGTTTTCATCAATGGGCAAGAGGTCGCATTCCCTTTACTTTACAAACCGCCTTAGTATCGTCTGAATACCACATAGATTAGAGTTCCTTAAGAAAGAAGGCCAATGAGTCTTCCAAGAGAAAAAGAAAAGCCAAAAGAAAAAGAAAAAGAAAGAGATAAGTAGTCAAAGGTCGTTTGCTCTCAAACCCGAAAGCACCTGGCCCGAGGGGGTCTCACAAGGAAAGCCTTAAAGCCCGGTGCCCTAAACCAACCGGGGTTGGGAGTCGACTTAGTGCTCGCTTGCATGGGTGGATGGGTAGAGCGAGCGAGCTGTGGTAGCCGGATTCTCGAAATCATTTGAAATCTGGGATGAAACCTGTAGAGTTTGTGGTCGAAAGATCCTTGTAACTTGATGCCCTAAACCTTAGTTGGTTAGGATTCGTAGGTGGATCCCCGTTACACCGACTTTGGTGAAGTCGAATTTTCAGCATTGCACCCTACAATATAATAGAATTATGAAATAAGTGTAGAACAAAATCTATTTAGGATGGTCATCATGCCTGCCTTGGCAAGAGTTTGGTCGGGGGGGAGGTAGCTAACATGTGGCAAAACTGCCCGATCGGTATCGGGGCTCGACCGGTACAGCCCATTCAATCTTAATTAGGCTGTAATGGGCCATTAAATTATTGGTCGGAAAACCGCCAAATTTGGCCCAAATTCCCAATATGGCCCCGATCTACCCCGGCCCGCCCCAAATTGCCTTCTGCTACTATTTAGTCCACTACAAACTGGCTAGGGCGGGGGTCACATTGTAATGGCCCGAAAATCCAGGCCAATTTTGGTCTGCCTACCGACCGCCCGCCCGATTGCTACCTAGAGGTAGCCAGTGTTTTTATTGGTGAAAACTAATCACCTAAAAAACAATTAGATTTTATGGAAACAGCCTACTTCCTTCGAATAAATGTGTCGCCAAACTTGTTCCCTGTATGGAATTTGTTCTCCCAAGGTCTTTATACAAAGTCCCAATTTTTCATACTGAAGGTTGGGCATTATTTGCACATACTTTTATCCTTCATACCATTTTTTGCAAAAACGAATCCTCGCCATGATCTTCCTTTCTTTATCATTGCCAAGGGACTAGCAATGTCTCAATGGGGGTGGTGATTAGGCACCCAATAGTGCAATATTAAACCTTGTTTATAGCAGGTTTTATGCGCTTTTTGTGTACTAATCTACTTCAATAACCTAATTGATACATTGGGGTCCCGGCTTTGCTACTGATCACATTTTGTAGCTATTTTAGTAGTTTTGCGTGCCGACGCCTTCTCGTTTTCTTCAATTTGACTCAAACACGTATGAACCCGAGCCGACCTCAAGATGCATGATCAAATCAAAGGAAATTTGGAACAAGTTTATTGAAGAAGAGATGAGCAAACTGAGCTTGAGGGTTGCAAAATTCTTACAACCCGCAATTTCAAGAAGTTGCAAATTCTCGCAACCCGCTAAATTTTGTAGGTTGCCAATTTTCTAAATCCCGCAACACTCCGCTCTACTTCAGGCTCGTTGACTCCGCTGACCCACCTTAGTGGTTTTATACAAGTTTGCCCTCATGTAAATTTCGTTCTTTTAAAAATTATTGTAATTTCCTTATTCTGAGCACCTATATAAGCTCAGCCATGCTTGTAATCAAATCAACTTTTCACTCAATCAATCAACAGCTGGCAATAAGCTTCCTCCTCTCGTTGTTGGTGATTTTCTTCTTCCCTTCACTTTCTTGCACTTTCGTAGCTAAACACCCTCTAACATGACAAATCATGGATGCTCAAGAAACCCCGACCCTGGGGCCGGGAAGGCCACCGGTGTTGTTTTTAGCTTAGCCGCATGTTTTCATGCTCTTCGCGTATGTATTTAAGGGTATTGTTCTCTCGCTTCTCACCTTAGGTTAAAATCTCTTACATGCTCTCCAATGTATTTCCGTGTTAGTTCAAAGGATACTTTCTTACTCAGATCCACTAAGGCCCGCGAAGGTTCCCATTAGTTATTGGGTAGTGTTTTTTTGAGATGTGTTTTCACTACTAGGGACATTTATGCCTAATCAAATGCCATCTTTCAAAGGAAAACACTTAGGGTTTAGGATTTTGGGGTTAATGAAGATCCTGGCTCGGGAAATGACTATATGTCAGTGCTCCCAACGCAAGGATAAAGACCCCAGACATGCCTGCTAACTTAGAACCCTAAGCCCAAATGGCCCGAGACCTCATGATTTCCTCTCTTAAATCCTCTACATCAGTTATTTCAAATTTCAACCATTCACACTGCTTTTCCGCAAACCCTATAAATCCAACGAGAAAACACCATTTTCAATGCAATCGTAACTCTTCTTCCGCGAAGAAAAACCCATCCTCGTGTTTGACCTCAGAGCTACTAAGTACTACAAGAGCTTGCACGCCGCAGGAATCCTAGGTTATAAATTTTGTTGATTCCGAACACCTACTTGGCACAAACAAATCATATGCGTATATGGATTTTCATTCTCCATTCCATGAAAAGTGGGAAGCAGGGGAATCAAATAGGGTCTTACTACCACATCAACAGCAGGTGGTATGACGCAGAAGGTGTACCCACTGGGCCGAGGCGGCGTGGTCCTCATTGACTCCATATGTCAGAGATCATTGGAGCTCCTTGCCGACTTTGTTGTTCTTCAGGTAGAGGATCCATTTGCTTCACTATACACTACCACAACCTTACCTCAATTGGTGTACTAACTCTTTGCAATCTACCTGATATACCTCTATCCTAGTGATATATAAACACCTGTGAAAAAAAAAGAGACAAAGCAAAGAACAACAATAGGGCTTGCCAAAAAGATCAGTGTTAGCAAAGAAATGAAATGATCAAGTATCCATAAAAATAGCTCAAAGAAGGATCACGAGAAATAAAAACTTGAAATTCTAAACAATGGAATTCAAAAGGTTTAAAAGGTCACCAATACTTGTAATGAGGATTACAAGTACTCATCAACTCATAATCTGTAATAAGGCACCATCCCCGGCAATGGCGCCATTTGGTTCGTGCCACAGTAGATGTTATGAATCAACAAAATTTATACCTAAACTACTCCTACTTCCATAGCGTAACTACTGCACTATAGCGGCTCTAGGATCGAACACAGGGATGGGTTTTCGTCTTACAAATGATTTTTTAATGAGTCAAAATGGTGAGGCTTTTATTTGGATTTTGGATTTGTATAAAAAGTGTGGTTGTTTTCACTATGCTAACTGAAGGCAATTTGAAATAAGATGTAAAAAGAAGTCCTTGAAGTTTCGGGCCACTAGTTTGGTATGATAGGGTTGCAAAGGTGTCTCTAAGCATTTCAAGATTAGGAAAATGACTCTATGGCCATTTCCAAACCGGATCTTTGTTTAACTTAAAACTAACCCTTAGTACCATTTATTTGAAACATAGCATTTACTGAGCATTAAATGTTCCCGGTTGAAATCTAGCATTTAACCTAATCCGATGGCTCGAATGACAACTAATGGATGCCGTTGTATCTACTACTAAGAATACATCAACCCAAAAGCTTGCCAAGTATTGACAAATGAAAGTACATCAAATAGCTTTTAAACCTAGTTTTGAAAGTTTGAAACATAAATATGCAAAGACTCCGCTGTGAAATACGAGGAACACCCGCAAACCTTATCAACCTACCTAGCAACCCTCCTCTTCAAGGTTTAGAGGCTTTAGCCAAACATCCTTTGAGTTTTCATCCTCAAATGGTGTATTTGGTTGCCTAGAAAGTGAGAGAAAGAGGAGAGAGAAGAGAGAATATGAGGGCAAAAAATAAGGGCCGTAATGGAAATGCCTTTAATGAAAAGTTAGGTTACAAATTGTTCAAAAAATGGTTTATATAGCCTTACAAACAGGTGAAAATACCAATCTAACCTAAATAGTATAATCACGGTGAGGGTAGAAATGAAATTAACCAAAAACAGGGTCGTTTGTACACAAAACAGGGAGCAGACAATTTCGCTATAGGTGAAATTTTCGCTACATAGAGAAATTTCGCTATTGTGCTTAAATTCGCTTATGTAGCTGTATTCTTCGCAACAATAGCGAAAAATTCTATGTAGAAATCAAGATAATAGCAAAATTTTCACTATTGTAGCGAAATTTCGCTACTATAGCGAAATTTCTGCCCCTTGCTCCTGCTTGCTCCCGATCAATTTCTTCATTCCTTGCTTGATGCAATCGAAGATAAATCATACGAACCCGATGTAAATCAGCTTAACTTCGATATGCCTAGCTTGATATGATATAATAGGTTCTGAAACCTGCAAAAACTACCACAAACAGCCTCGAAATACAATCATTAGTACCAAAGGGACCTACACGTGTCAATCGGCTTAACTAATATGATCAAGACACAAAAAAGTACTTAGAACCCATCTTAAATAGGGTTCAAAATAGCACTGGCAATTAACTCAAAGGCTCCCAAATTTCTATAGAGCGAGCCGTGAAAAACTAAGGTCGATACTCGTGATATTGTAAAAGAAAGGAAAGGGAAGCGGAAAGATTCCTCATCGAGAGCGAGAGGAAGCCAAAGGGAGAGCGAAGATGAAGAAATTGAGGCCATGTTTGCCGAATCAGTTCGACCTGGGCAAAAAGCTGGTCCAAATAATCGGGAAGGCGGGGGGGTTTCCATTGTGAGAGGGGAATGAGAATTGACACGTTCTTGTTCACTCACCCCATCCATGTTGTTATTCAGGAGCAGAATCTCCAATTTGTTGGTGAAGAGGTAAAAGGTTATTTACCGACCATGCATCGTGGAATTCTACCCAACTTGGAGAGGAAAATCATAATGTAGACACTCTCATTGAGACTACAATTTCGGGGGAAACAAGCACGGTCACCTAACTGATAGCTCAATCTCTGAATTATGTCCACCCTCGCCACACACATGACCGACTCCACCCTCTCGTGGCCATTATAGAGTTTGACGCCGGTTTGTTTGCAAATACCATGTGCACTGAACCCGTAATTTCGGGAAGGTTTTGTGCGGAGTTCATCCCCGGAAATTAAAGCCCTCGAGTATGCATTGATGAACAAAGCCGGGTCTACAATAAGGATTGGGTCGAAGGGAAAGGGAGAAGTTGCCAAGCAAGGAAGAAATTCAATTTCTGTATGAGGTAATGACTGGAAAAATTATTGACTATGCCTTGGTCATATGGTGTATTATGAGGGACTTTCTGAGGTCCCCAACTGAAAACAGGCACATTCCATTCCCGACCCTAGTTACAAACCTGGTGGAAGCTGCTGGGATAAGGGGCTCTGGTAGAGAAAAAAGAGTTCTTCCTAGGCTGGGGCCCATCACAAACAAGACATAAGCAAAAAGCCGAGCTGCTTCCACAAGGCCTCAGTCATCACATCCCCCTTCGGCTATTTCTAGGGCTTCATCGTCGTCAGCTCTTGGTCCAATGAGTACATCCCCCTTGAAAAGGATGGAGCGTAGAATCAAAGGATGGTTCAAATGCATCCCGGGAAGTGTATAATCGATGCGGACTTCCGTGCTTGAGAGTCACATCCTACGAGGAGATACAACTGTTGGAGATGATCTTCCTCTTGACTTGGAAGGGGATTCTGACGAGCTGGATGACTGTGTAGATGAAGACGCATTTTCTTCGACTGATGATGGGGAGGACGTAGAGTAGTAGCATTGTGGGTTAGAATAGGGTGGTGTTGGCAATTGGGTAGCGACCTCAGCTATGTCATGCCAACACCCATTTTGTTTCTATAAGCCCTGTTTGTGTAGCCTATGGTCATTACAAGCTTGAAAGACCTTTTTGATTTTAGTTATGTTGGATGTTCCTCTTTGAATTTCATGCATGTTAGTTTGCTTGGTTATGGTAAAATGTTTGCAGTGATAATGTAGTTCATTTCAGTTTGGTGATCTCATTGCAAATTCTCTTCTTCTCTCGCATCCATGCAGTCCCTTATATGAGTATCTCTGTTTTGTAACATTTTGTTATTTTGTCCATTACTTTGATATTGTGGTATTCAATTAAGTTCAGACGGTTGCATACTCTGTCAGGTTATAGCACTGTGTTCAATTTTACCCCTATGGGAAACTTGCAATGCTTAACTGCACCTAGCGCATTTTGTTGAAACTCATAATCGATGGGCGTTACCAGTTCAAATCTTACTAGGGACTAGTAAGTTGTAGGTTGGGGGGTGTGTTGAATACATAAAAGTGCAACATTTATATAGGATTTTTATACGCCCAACTCATGTTTTGCTCTCATTTTGTGTAGAATAGGTGCCTTTGATCATTTCTAGTGTTTTTATGCGTGTGCAGGTTTTTCGAGTCCCGTGCATAATTTTTGTAGGGGTTTGATCCTAGAGAACAAATGTAGATCATTCGTTGATGACAAACATCGAGGCCCCGCAAGGTTACAATGAAGAGGAGCAATTTACAGAGGGGCAAGGGTACTGCACCACACTTACCGTACCGCACTCCAAATGCAAGGAGGCAAGGGTACCCCATCTACCATACCGGCACCGTACCCTGCGTGGAGTACCAGCGACAATTTTCGTACCGCACTAATAATTTACTGCACCTGATCAGCGATGCACCCTATGGATTTAAGGCACTTCACCCTGGGTGCAAGGGTACGCCTGCCTTTCCGACCACCACTTCGAGATCACTAATGAGGATTGTATTTAAGGCCATTCGAAAGAGTAAAGCATGGATTCTAGGGGTTGGTCTTGACGGCTGAGGTTTCTTCATTTTTTCATAGGTTTATAAGAGTAGAGTACTTTAGCTTTCTTCTGATTATGAGTTTTTAATTATCAAATCTTCTAGTTGGTTTACATAACTCGCATTTTCTACCTGACTCAGGCTTTTGATATCCCAACCTTACAATATAAGTGTTATTTCTCAAGTCACAATTACAATTAGTTTTTTATTAACCATGAATTGATTCTCAGTTTCAATGGAGTTCTAAACCCCCATGATAGGATTCTAACGGTGGAAACTCACCTCCTCTGCGTAACAACCTCAATTCCTCTTGGTGCTTCAATGGGATTGTAAGGATGCTAAAACTTGCGGAAATCTTATAAACCTTAGTTTGGCATCTTCTTGACAACGTGTGAACGTGAGACTCTCTGCGACACAGCTTGAATGCAAATGCAGGCTAAGAGTCCAAACAAATCATTTGAACAAGTGTTTGTTATCGCTCAATCGTTCTTTATCTTAAAAGAGCTTTTAATGTTACATTTTCCGTCAAAGACCATTCATCAATGGCTCCTAGATGAGATTGTGAATAAGAGGTGTGGGCTACCTAATCGGTGCGTAGTGAAAACTCAAGGATCCTATCATTCGCCTTTCTCGCTTTAAAATAGTTAAGAATCGGTTGCTCAATCAATCAATCACAACCCCCAGATTTTACTTTTAAACGCACATTCGTTAGAGAGCAATCCATAAGGATCACCTAGGAAACCACTCCCTGTGGAAATTACCTGTGAACTCGCACGGTAATATAATGCTTGACGACTTTAGTTCCTACGCTTGGGAATAATTTCAACATACGAAATAGACAAAGCATTTCACAAGAAGATGCCTACTTCAAAGTTGAAGTTTGATAAAGATTTGAAGGTTTAAAAATGAAGTCCCCGGAGAGAGTTAGGACTATGTTCATAAATGAGTTAGGACTCGAATTAGTTCTAGACTCTTAGAGCCCAAGGCAACCTAAAGGAAGAAAATTAAGAGGCTAGGACTTCTCTGGATCCTGTGGATAATGTTAAAGGTTAGAAAATCTACCTAGGAGATGATCTCTTAGATGAAGTTGGAACAAAAGTAGAACTCCACTCTAAAAAGGATTTCTTAGTGCTTAAGTATATTAATTCCAGTTGTGATAGCTTGGAGATAATCTAAATAAAGAGATAATGTTAAAATTCATAATTAGATAATGTGAGACTTTGTTACATGCCAAATTCATGTGATTTGGTGCAACAAGAAGGAGCCTACTTAGTTTAGGACTATGTCATGTGGTTTGATGCAACATGAATCATGATAGGTGAAGTATTCTACTTGGAATAGGACTCGGTCCTTAGACCAAGTTCGAACGAGAGTTAGAACAAGCATAGGACTCTACTCAAGAGAGGACTCCTCTGGTCTCTCGACTTCTAGGAAGAAGAATCGGGATAAATTAGGATTTATCAGCATCCTACAGATAATGGAAAGCCCTCCAATCTAATAATCAAAACTATCAAACTAGAATTGGAACCTATTGGGTTAAGAATTGTCAATATCTTCGTCTCTAGTATTTTGTAAGAAGATGACTGCTTAGAAGATGAAATTTGAGGAAGATTTGATGGGTTAAACATCTCATCCCTAGAAGAACCATAATGAAACTGATTGCTGCAAATCCCATAGTGTAGGGACGTGCCTACGGAGTCTAAACTAAGGCCGGGAATCGGTAGGGACGCAAGCTCATTTCTGTGGTTAAATGAAGGCCAAGTACTTGTGGAGCAAGTAACCTATCGGCTTGAGATCATTTGGGGAAGTAGATAAAGACCAAATCAAGAAGATCAAATCATCTAAGCTATCAAACCAGAATTGGAATCAAATAAGGATTCTATTCTTAAGAGGATTCTTGCGTAGCAAGTTTCCTATTTCCGTAGTGATAGCTTAAAGGAGTACACAATATTTAAGGTAGGTTTAAGTCATATTAGGTTAATGATATAACCTTATCTAGTCTTCCAAAACCAAATACACAAGGCTATATATTTAAGACTTTAGAAAATGCTTAGTACGGATTTTCTAGAGCAAAGCTTGAAGAAGAACAAGCGAAGTTCGGATATGATGAAGGAGTGCGGAGTGTAGATACTCTTTGAGGTATTGCACGTTAAAAGTCTTTCACCTTCGGTGAAAGATGATGTTCTTTATATTCTTCATCTTCATTGTTGTATTGTGGGGTTTGGGTGTGCGATGCATGTGGACCCTACCCGATCCACGGGCCGGCGCGACTCGCTTTTAAATGGAAGGAAAAAATGTGAAAATAAAATGTGAGTTGATTTTCGAGTTTTGGAAAATCCGTCCCCAAGAAGGAACGGTTTTGCTTTGGAGTCGCCACTTACTTTTATTTTTATTTTTAAGTGGGGAAAACCAAGTAAGAACAAAAAACCCCAATGACTCCAGTATGGAAAAAAGCGGTCCGCGAAAACTAGATTTCTAGGTCCGGATCGGGACACTATCGGAAGGTACCTCATGAGGTAGCACTCTAAGCCCTGAATCGGTCTCTACTAGTGAATTGCATGTAGGAGCACAAGTGGGTCAAAAATCAGATAGTCTCAGGGCTAAAATGATACAACTTGGATCACTTCAACCTAATTGGTATCTAGCATGCTTAAAAACACTCAACCAAAAGCGAAAATGGTGCGTACCTCTAGTCCTTGGCCACACGCTACATCAAAGGTTAGCCAACAAACATAGCAAGCATGCATGGCACTCAAACACAAAACATCCATGTGAAATTCACACCAACACTAAAGCACATACCCGTGGTCCCTAGCCAGTTACCGTATAAGAGGTCACTAACGATTTGGGCATACCGCTCTCAAAATTAAATATAAAAAAGCCAAGCAAGCCAGAGAAACATACATTGCATCTCAGCCACTCATTGATGCTACAACACTTGTCCAAATGCATACAAACACGTCTATCCATCTCAAAGAATCGGTCTCACAAACACTAGATTATCGGGTGCTAACTAATCACCCTGACCGCATAGACCCTAATCTCTAAGAACTAAAATGAAACCACATTAACCTGAAATAAACCCCATTTCAGACCCTAAATATAGCCCTTACATTGATTTAGGCTTAATGGGCTAGACTCACAAAGGTCATGGCTTCAATTAAACCGAAATCGAAGGACCCCTTTACGAAACCCCAACAACCGACCGACTAGTTCCCCAACCGGTTCAGCCGCTGAGAGAGGGCTCCAAGACTTTGTAAGAACCTTCCCCAAAGATTCATGAATCCAATGAAGACAAACGGAGTTCAATTCGACCAGTAACCAAGAACCAACACAAACAAATCAAAACACTCCAAACTGCCGCTCCAGCAAACTGAACCAAATGAGCCGGGCTGGTTTGGTTTCCAACCAGTCCTGACGGTTGGAAAATATTTCAAAAATTTTCAGAACCTTTCCCTTTTGCTAAAGTCAGGAACCCAACAAGACAAACGGAGTTCAATCTCGAATTCGAAAGTAACTAAGAACCAACATTAAAATAAATCAAACCACTCCAAACTGCGCCTGGCAAATTTAATCGAACCAAATGAGCCATTGTTTGGTTTCCAACCTGTCTGACGGTTGAGAAAATATTTGAAAAATGTCAGAATCTTCTTTAAGGAGTCAGGAATCCAAAAATGAACGGTGATTGATTCTCAGCTCGAATGAGTGAGAACCAACCAAAACAAATCAAACCACCGTAAACTGCCGTAACAGCCGTTCCAGCAAACCAAACCAAATGGACCGGTTGGTTCAGTTTTCCAACCGGTCTGGACGGTTGAGAAAATATTTGAAAATTTTTCAGAATCTTCTTTAAGGAGTCAGGAATCCAAAAAAACAAACGGTGATTGATTCTCAGCTCGAATGAGTGAGAACCAACCAAAACAAATCAACCACCCAAACTGCCGTGAACAGCCGCTCCAGCAAACCAAAACCAAATGGACCGTTGGTTCAGTTTTCCAACCGTCTGGACGGTTGAGAAAATATTTGAAAAATTGTCAGAATCTTCTTAAGGAGTCAGAATCAAAACAAACGGTATTTGATTCTGTGCTCTGATGAGTGAGAACCAACAAAACAAATCAAACCGCCAAACCGCCAGAACAGCCGCTCCAAAGAAACCAAACCAAACGGACCGTTGGTTCAGTTTCCAACCGGTCTGGACGGTTGCGAAAATATTTGAAAATTGTCAAATCTTCTTTTAAGGAGTCAAGAATCCAAAAACAACGGTGATTGATTCAGCCTGATGAGTGAGAACCAACCAAAATGAATCAAACTCGAAACCGGCTGCTCCAAAGAGAAATCGTTGAACCTGGGCCTCACGTATGAGCGCAAACCGGCTCAAATGGTTGAGGTAAAACCTAAAATCGGTCAGAATATCCTGTATAGAATAGAGTGAGCCAGGTTCCATTTCCCTACCTCTTCACATAAAACGCCGAACAGAAACCAAGCCACACATCCCGAGGAAAATCCAACAACCGTAGTGTGTCCGAGCCCTAAGTGTGCCCTCCAAAGGTTCCTCCAACTGAGCCCTATGTCCTTTATGCTAATTCCCACCTCCGTACCCATCAAAGCCTCTTCGTTTTTCTCTCCTTCCAGCTTTGGAAAGGGCCCTAATCAATCTCGGAAATAGCTTCCGCATTCACTCCCCTCCTCATTTCCCATGCAAGCTGAATCACTTAAGTTTTTAGCTTGCTTCACCACCAAGTATCCACATGGGTTCATGGTGGGCTGTATGTAACCTAAGACAAGGCCCAAAATAGACCCACAATACTTCCCAAGGTCGAGCTGGAGCTTATGGGCCCGAACCATTAGGATTTGGGCTCCAAAATCACAAAAATGTTGTTCACACAAGCCGTCCAACTACAACCTGGCTGGAATCAGATACCAACCAATGAGTCAAGTTGAGGAAAATTATGAAATTTGATAGAATGTCTCAAGAATAAGGACTAACAAAAATGGTAATCATTCTAAGTTTGATGAGGGAGATATGATCAAAACAAGGAGGAGTGCTTACAAAATCAATCAAACCAAAGGTTGTATACATACTACATAGATTCAACCAATAAACCGATTAGTCAAACGGTTGACAAAAAATATGAATTTTTTAAAAAAACCTCCTTATCGAATAAGGAATCCAACAAAACAAACAGTGAAAACAATTTCGAGCTCGGACAAAAAGGAGATACAATCGAAACAAGCTCGGGCGTTCAATTTGACATACGCTACTGAAACTCTTTGTCTGTTTCAAAACCTCAAGGGATCCCACTTGCTCCCCAGGCAAAGAATTACGCCAATAACTAACACTCCGATGACACTCGAAGTGAAATACATACGCACTCAATGACCATATACAAGCCCACCCGAGGCTCTGAGGTTAACTCAGATCGAACAAACAGGAGGAGAAATAAATGTAAGGGAGGAATGATTACCTGCATAACGCAAGGCTAGGGACAAAATTGAGGGTCTACAAATATGCCCCTCTTCAAGAGAGGAATGAACGAGTGAATCGTGCGCGGCGCAAGCGATGCAAAAGTGAATGAACTTCTAGTGAAGAAATTAGATGACCAACAATTTTGTCCCTTTACTCTAAGATTAAAGGATAATCTAACAGAGTCGTCTGGACAAGGACTTAAAGAAAACAAGTCACGACGTCGCTAAGATGAGTGATCCGGCACAATACCGTAAAAGATAATGAACTGGGGCGATGCCAAAGGTAGGATCCGGATAAGACGGGAAGGTAAAACCGGTGAGTACCTAAAAGGTAGGATCCGAGCGAGTACCAAACGGGAATCCGGCGAGTACTAAATGTGATCCGGGCGAGTACCGTGAATGTGGATCCGGCGAGTACCGGAAGGTAACATCCCGGTGAATACCTAAATGTAGTATCCAGAAGTAGTAATCGAAATGGATCCGGGCGAGTACCGTAATGTGATATGGGCGAGTACCGTAAAATGCGATCCGCAAAGACCGAAGGTACATCCGGTGAGTACCGAAAAGGTAGGATCCAAAGTAGCATCGAAATGGATCCGCGAGCATCGAAATGGATCCGGCGAAGTACTGTGAATGTGGATCCGGACGGTGCCGTAAATGTGGATCCAGCGCATCGGAAGCGTAACATCCTGGTGAGTACCGAAAGGTAAAGATCCAAAGCAGTAATCGGAAATGGGGATCCGGGGCGAGCATCGAAATGTGGATCCGGGCGAGTACCGTAAATGTGGATCCTCGACGAGTACCGTGAATGTGGGATCCATATACCGGAAGGTAACATCTCGGGAGTACCGAAAAAGGCAGGATCCGGGCAAGTACTCGAAATGTGGGATCCGGGCGAGTACCGTAAATGTGGATCCGGGCGAAAATTAAATGTGGGATCCGGCGAGCACCGAAGGTAACATCCGAGTACCGAAAGGTAGGATCCAGCGAGTATCGGGAAATGTGGATCCGGGGCGAGTACTTAAATGTGGATCCGCGAGTACCGTAAATGTGGGATCCATAGTAATCGAGCTGCAATATCCGTGAGTAACGAAAAAGGTAGGATCCGCGAGTACTGCAAAGGTAGAATCCGCGAGTTCTAAAGCGCAGGATCCGAGTACCGGAAGGTAGAAATCCGGTGAGTACTCTAAAGGTAGATCCGGCGAGTACCGTAAAGGTAGAACCGGCGAAAATTTAAAGGCGTGGATCCCGGCGAGTACCGGAAGGTAGAACCGGGAGTAATCGAGAAGGTAAAATCCGGTGAGTACCCTAGTGCTGTAGGATCCGAAAGGAGTACCGAAAATGAGGGATGCCAAAACTAAGGCTCTGCATCGAACTAAACCGAATGGGGATGACCTAAACGAAACCTGTGAGCATAAATGGGAAACTTAGGATGTAACCGCTTGAGATACCGACCTTGATGAAAAGTGGTATGCCCCAAAGGTGACGCCGTAAAGTGCCACAAATGATAAGCGAGAAACCAAGAACTTAATAACAAGACGAAATAAAGGGGTATGCCCCTTTGTAGATTAACTTTCACAAATGTGACCAAGGGTGAAAGAAAGCGGGTTATGCCTCGCCCAGGTATCAACGCCATGTCAAAACTTCATAACTTACGCGGCCGCCGAGTCAAAACATCACAATCACTCATTCGTGAAAAATCATCCATTTCATTCCATAAAACTAATATAGGTATGCCCCAAAGAAGTACATCCGATATGCGCGCCTGATGAAAAAACTCTCGAAATAAATTTCTCAAGAACCAATCTTCCGAATGCGAACAAGACAAATATATGGGGTGTGCGCCAGGCACCCCTATTGAGCTGGACAAATATCCATGAATCGAATGCAGCCCTTAGAAGCACTCACGTATGAAGAAAACCTACGCATGTAGAGTATACTCAAACTTTGATGCCAAAACATCTCTAGGCAAACGGGCTCAGCAGGCGCGCGACGAGCCAATGCCAACATGAAAGGATAAAGCCCCCAGCGGTGAACGTGGTCAAAGCATAAAGCTAATGGCTATCCATGTCCCGACCACTCTCCAGATCGCCCGTACTGATCATGGACCCGATGCAAGCAAACCAATGCAGAAGCAAGACATGACCTCGATAATTCTCAAGAACAGAGACCGCTTCGACATCCCGTACTAATCAAGAGACGTAACTTGTCCATGTAAAATACTTCAAGCAAACACGAGATCTCATGGTCTCGTGGTGGTCTTACGACCGGACCGTAATGTAAAGCCAGGTGAAGGTGAATGACATGACGTCAGCCCAAATACCCACAAATACCGCTAAACCCTTGTACGCCAAGAATGTCAAATATTAAAGGATCATGTGAGCAAGGTGACTAAACCAACATCCGAATGAACAATGTGAAATGACGCTAGCGCAATTAAAGGACACATCGCTAAAAAGTGCGAGATTACGATCAATAAGAGTAGAAGAAGACTCAAAGTGATAAGAAAATGATGAATGGATAAAGCAAAAAAAGGAAGAAACAAGTCGACATATAAATGTAGTAATGTGTGACAACGGCTCTAACAACTCGTCCCAAGAACGCCAAGTCAAAGCAAGTCACTATAAGATGGGAGGGTGATGCGTGCAATGATCCAGGACCTAGTGCGGGCAACCCAAACCTCATACCCAATGTGTTACCCAACCATGGAGAAAGATCGCACAATGCTTAATTAACCCTCAAAGGAATAATAAATCTCTTAAACCTAAATGAGTAACGAATATCAAACAAACACTTTTTTTTTCTTTCTTTTTTTTTTTTTTTTTTGTTTTTTTTTTTTTTTGCTTTTTTTGTTTTTTTGTTTTTTTTTTTTTGAGTCGAACTCTTCAAAGTAGGCTCGAATGCCATACTAACACACAATCCAACCGAAGAACCTCAAACTCCTGCCTTCCAAATGGTCCCCAAGAATCCTGCATCAAACCCAAAGGAATGAAGGGTGCGACAAACCCACTAGTAGCTCCCGATGAGAGCATGTCATCATCATACAAAAGGAGATAAAAGTGAAACAAATAGAGATGATAGAAACTAGACTCAAAGATAGATGGTACGGTAAGATGCAAATGGAGAAGAAAAGAAACAAGCAATGATGCGAAAGAACAAACGAAAAATGTCACAATGATCATAATGCTCGTGATATCCAAATAATAAATGAAAGCTCGCACGCGGGCAGCCCCCAACCCAGTCGAAAAAGTATGCAAGGTCAATGAAAGAATAGGCCATAATAAACCGCGTGAGGCCCAAAGGGCTAGCAATAGGATATATCAATGTATGGGTTAATAGGAATATGGCTAACAAAGTGATGGCCACCCATCCTCTAACCATGATCTCGTTTAAAACCTTCACCGATCCATCGACCGGCTCAGAACTCGATTGCCTAAGTCTGCTAACCAGCCGCTTCCTCTTGAGTCGATCTTGATGACATAAGGCCCGCTTCCACCCGGGTCTAAACTTTCCTCTAGGTCGTTGATCAATCCTCGAGGACCTCTCAAGACTAGGTCAGCCTTTCTCCGAAACTTCCCGGGCTGAATTCTTCTAAACGCACGGCCATTTTCTCCGATGAGCCCGAACATGATCTCGCCCTCAATCTCCTCTCATCCAAAAGGTCAGTCCGCAGATACAAATGTGATTGGTTCGTGAGCCTCCATCCCATCCCATCATGAATATCTCATCTCCCAAAAACTCAATCGAATGTATACCACCCGGGGGTGGAGGTACAACTCTAGTGTCATGAGTGGGGAGCGGATCTGTAGTCACTTCAGGGCGTCCCAAATCAACCAAACCCTGATCAATCAAGTCCTGAATAGTATGACTCAATGCTGCACAACTATCTGTATCATGACCCGCTCTCTGATGATAGGCATAAAGATCTGGCCCCGAATCCAAAGCGGCAAAATGTGTGGTCTGTGGTAGTGGAACAATCAAACCTCCTTCAACCAATCTCTGAAATGCTCGACTCAGTGGCATCCCGAGTTGTGTAACCGCCCGGGTCGGCCCCTGGAGCGTGTCTATACCGCTGATGGCACTGCATACGTGGCCTCCGAGGCACCAGGTGCGCTACACCGGGCCGCGGGCGGCGAGTGCGAGATGGGCAGCCCAACCTACGAAAGGAGCTGGTCCGCATCGACCCGCCAGGTCATCTGGTAAGGAGTGTCTGAAAACTGCCTTTGAAACGGAAGGTGATGTGGGGACCTATGTCTTGTAATGCCAATGGCACCAACATCTGATGGTCTGGGTCCCGACCCTGGCTTCTTCCCCTTTGAGTCTGAAGGAGAAGAGTCTACCCATAATCCTCTAGATATGCCCTCCTCAATGCCATAGAGGGCCTGAACCAATGATCCAAAGTTTGTCTATGGGAAGCCCATGAGATGCCTAGCAAAGCGAGGCTGAAGACTACGATAATCATGCCGATCCGATCGCCCGAGGGTCTATCTATAACTGTAAGTAATCTTCTCTCCACGGAGATGAATGGTTACCGACCATCCGACCTCCGCTCGAGGGCCTCTAACTCTCTCCGATACATCCACTACTATTAAAGAATACTGTCTGGCTAAACTCGAAAGCGCACCACTACCGATAGAGGAAAAAGCACGACTTGACCGTGTCTCATCCATTCCATGTCGCGCATAACAAATAACAGATAATCGCAAGTGAATACGGGGGCACCCTATCCCGGTATACCTCTCAATGTCCGGCATGCGGAACTCCAACCGGGCAAGGCCGCTTGGCACTGAAGGCTGTCATCATATCCGTCCCAACCTATAACTCCATCAGAAACATGCAGACTCCGATCCTCCGCTTCAATCCTATCGATACGGCCCGAGTGTTATCAATAATCGGCAAGGGTGGGCCACAATGTATCGTGGCGTGGTTCTGGCCTCACCATGTAGAACAAAGCTCCAAATCTATGGGTCGGACAACCAAAGGGTGGTGGTGGGGGTGGAACTATATAGTCCCGTTGTACGCGGTCCGTATAATGGTGGGGTGGGCGGAGGTGGAACTGTGTAATCTCGTCGTATAGTGGGTCCAGAATACGGTGGTAGCTGTGGAGGGCAGTGAGTCATGCAAGGTGCTCCGCTCCCCGAAATTGGCAATGGTCAACTGATGCCCATATAAATCCTCCTGGCCCCGCCCCAAAATAAAGATCCCGAGTAGATGTCACGGTATCGTAATCTCGCCTAACCGTCGATAGTAGCGCATCGAGGGTCCATATTTCTACGATTTGATGCCCGCTTCTAACTCGATCGTGGACCAATCTCTAACAAGTTCGCCTTCCATCCTAATCGCTCTGAACCTGTGTCGCCTTAGTCAACAATCCTACAAAGGCAAGGCTGTCAGCCCCGCTGTCTATCAATCCGGTAAAATCAATCCAAGAATGCAATCCCACAATGAAATCCTCTCTAAGGGAATGAACGGACATGTGACATCAACAACTAATCCGATATGAGGCCCCACATGCGTGGAGCGAGACTCGACATGGTAATACCTTAGGGGTAAGGCCAAAAAGCCACAAAGGGAAAAGGTAAGTCCTAAAAGGCTGAATGACCGTACCCACAAGGATAATGTAGGGAGATCCTAATCAATAATCAATCAACAATCTGTGACACAGCAGCATGTATCCATGAAATCTAGCTTCCCGGTATATAGGTCTTCTATTTATAGGACGTCATTAGATCTCCATAGTGCTCCCATACATCGATACGGCCCTTATACTGGAGCCTTATTCAAACTAGCTTTGTCGAAGGTAGACAGTTGGGAATGACTCCTAAACAACATAAGCAATCAATGAGGAATAATCTGACAGGCGGTGATTGAAGTGGGGATACACACGTGCCCCACAAAGCCTGAACAAATCAAACAATCATGCAAGAGTGAGGGTAGTCATGTAGCAATCAGTCATGCGCAAAGAGCAAGCCTATCACATAGTATACACACAAACTAACCATTTATGCCAATCAGAAACATATAGCTAGGTACCAAATCAACCATGGGCAAGCACGCTAGAATCCAACATGTGAACACACGAAACCTGGAAGCCATAAGTGTATGCGGAAATACCAATAGGAGTAAGTGATCATCGGAGTCTGAGCCTATTGATCGGAGACAAAAATGGCTCAATATACCCAACTCAAGTTCAAGCTTAACCCTCTTATTGAAACCGGAGATTAAGGGTTTAGATCCCGATGCGGGTAGCCAATTTGGACCCACCGATCCATGAGTAGGCGCGACTAAACTTTTAAATGGAAGGGAAAAATGCTGAAATAAAAATGTAGGTTTGTTTTGAGTTTTGGAAAATCCGTCCCTACAGAAAGAACGGTTTTGCTTTTTGGGTATCGCAACATTTTTATTTTTAAGTGGGAAAACCAAGGCTAAGAACAAAAGCCCACCAATGACTCCAGTGTGGGAAAAGCGATTAAAGGCTGAGTTTCCACAGGTCAGGATGGATTACCTATGGGAAGGTACCTGTATGAGTGTGCCCTCTGGCAAAGTTGAGTCTACTGATTAGGTATGTAAGACATATGGGTGTAAAAATCGGATAAATACTCATAAATTTAAACCTTCTTGGATTGGGAGACCCAGGCCTAATTTGGTATCTAGCATGCTTAAAACCACTCATCAGCGAATGGTAGCATGCCTTTGGTCCTTGGCCACAGCTACATCAAGGTTTATCAACAAACTTAACTAAGCATGGCATAAACACAAAACATCAGTGGCCAAATTCATTACCTGACACTAAAGCACATACACATTTGGTCCTAGCGGCCCATTTGTATAAGAGGTGGAGTCAACGTTTTGGGCATACGACCTCCAAAATTAAATATAAAAAGCAAAGCAGCTGGAGAAACCATACATTTTCCATCTCAGCCACTCATTGATGCTACAACACTTGTCCAGCTATACAAACACGTCTATCCATCTCAAAGAATCGGTCTCGACAAAACAACCCAGATTATTGGTGCTTAACTGATGTGATTTTATAGACCTTGATTCATCAAGAATCCAAAAATGGAACCATTAACCCTGAAGTAAACCCCATTTCAGACTAAATATAGCTTGGCCCACCATTGATTTGAGTGGAATGGGGTTTCACGGACTCCTAAAGGTCATGGGCTTTTAATTAAGCGAAATCGAGAGGGACCCGCCGAAACCCGACCAATGGCCGATCTAGTTCCCTGCAACCGGTTCAGGCCAGGTTTGAGAGGAACTCCAAAATTTTGTAGAACCTTTCATAAAGTTCAGCGAATCCAACAAGAACAAACGGGTTTCATTCCGACTCAGTAACCAGAACCAACACAAACAAATCGAAACACCAGTGCGTTTGTAAACTGAACCAAATGAGCAAGCTGGTTTGGTTTTAACGTCCGACGGGTTGTGACAGAAATATTTCAAAGAAATCTTCATAACCTTCTTTTCAAAGTCCCAACAAGACAAACGGAGTTCAATTAAGACTCAGGTAACTAAGAGACAACTGAACAAGATCAAAATACCCCCAAGCGCAGGTTATGCCCAGACAGTGAGCTGCTTTGGTTTGGTTTCCCAACTTGATCTGGACGGTTGAGAAAATATTGAAAAAAAATGTCAGAATCTTCTTTAAGGAATCAAGGAGTCAAAAAACAGCGGTGATTGATTCTCAGCTCAGGTAGGCAAGAAACAACCAAAAACTAAATCAAACACTTAAAGCTGTAACAGCCGTTCCAGCAAGCCAAACCAAATGGACCAGTTGGTTTCAGTTGCCTCCAACGACCTGGGCGGTTGAGAAAAATATTGAAAAGGTACCAGAATCTTCTTTACAAGGAGTCAGGAATCCAAAACAAAACTGTTTGAGTTGATTATCAAGCTCAAATAGAAGTGAAGACCAACCAAAACAAATCAAACCACCCAAGCTGTATTGACTGCTGGTTCAGCAAAATAAACCAAATGGACGAGTTGGTTCCAGTTTTCCAATGGTCTGGAATGAGTTGAGAAAATATTGAAAAATTTATTAAGATCTTCTTTAAGAGGTCAAGGAATCGAAAACAAGCGGTGACGATTGATTCTCAGCTCGGATGGTGAGAACCAACCAAAACAATTCAAGCTGAGGCACTTACGTGGCGCAGCCGTTCAAGCAAAGCCAAACCAAATGGACCCGGTTGGTTTTAAGTTTTCGGCCGGTCTAGACGGTTGAGAAAATATTTGAAAAATTGTCAGAATCTTCTTTGAGGTCAGAATCAAAAACAGCGGTGATTGATTTCTCAGCTCGGATGAGTGAGACCAGCAAAACAATCCATTGCAGCTGTGCTCTGGCGAAACTTCGTTGAATCACTCTCAGTGTGAGTGGCCGGTTCAAATGGTTGAGTAAAACCTAAAATTTGGAGATTGAGAATATCTGTTATAGAATAGAGTGGAGCCAAGGTTCCATTTCTACCTCTTCACATAAAGCGCTAGGCAAGAAACCAAGCTACACATCCAGGAAAAATAAATAAAGCAGTAATGACCAGAGCGGGAGGTGTGCCTCAAGGTTCACTTCAATCTGATCATATGTCCTTTTATGCTAATTCCCTTTAATATCAGCTTTCTTGGTTTGCTCTCTCCTTCAGCTTTGGAAAAAATTTTTGATAATCTCGGAAATAACCACAGCATTCCTCCCTCCTCATTTTCCCATGCAGAAGCCTGGATCACTTAAGTTTTTAGCTTGCTTCACCACAAGTAATACATGGGTTCCTTGGTGGGCTGTATGTGACTTCAGGGCAGGTATGGGCCACAATGCTTCCCAGGTCGAAATTTTGGGCTTATGGGCCCGAACCATTAGGATTTGGGCTCCAAAATCTAAAAGCAGTTATACTTTTGGCATTTGTCCAACTAACGGTTGAACCGGATGCCCTTGATCGAGCGGTTGAGAAAATTATGAAATTTTGGATAGAATATTTCCCTAGAGAGATAAGAGACCAACAAAAAAAAACACAGATTTTCATTCTAAAATTTGGATGAGGAATATAGTCAAAACAGGGAGGAGTGTTTTGCCAAAATCACTTTAAACCCGGTGTTGTATACATGCCACTAAATCAAATGAACCAAGTTCAAACCGATTAGTCAAGCGGTTGACCAAAATTATGAATTTTTAACATAAACCTCCTTGGTGAATAAGGAATCCAAAAAACAAACGATGAACAATTACGAGCTGGGACAAAGGAGATACAATCGAAACAAACAAGTATCGAATTTGACATCTGAATAAACTTTAATTGAGCTAAAACCTCGAGGGTCCACTTGCATCCCTGTACACGATGCCAATAACTAACACTCGATGACACTCAGGGAATTTGATATACGCACTCAATGGATTATACAAGCCCATGGGGCTCGGAGAAAAGACGGAAGCCTAAAGACTAGTAGTGTTATATATGAGAATAATAATGGGTGGAGTATGACCTTGCATCAGAATAAATGCAAGTGCTTAGGGGACCAAAATTGAAGTGCCTGAAGTACAATTGGGAATGGGAGAGGTAAAAATTCTAAATTACAATGGAGTGATTAGATTGTCAAAGATGAGTGGTGAGAATGAGTGCAAAATCTTTACATAAAGACTAATTACTAACAGCTTTGAATCAAATCAATGAAATCGCATGGCACAAACTTGTAGGCGTAGGTAGTGTAGCGCCCTACGACCGTATCAAGCGAGGGCGTCACACGGGAGCCAAAGAACTAATGCACAGTATTGTTGAGACCCATTTCAAGAATAATAATATCTGTAGCTTGATAAAACTATAAGCAGACCGTAGTGGTGTTTTAGTGTCTAATACATGCATATGTGCCAGAAATTATTACCTTGTGTTATACAAGTTGTACTATCTCAGAAATATTTACATTTGTTTCCAAACATAAAATCAAAAGAACCTACATAAGGCTAAAATCCACAGAATTTGTGTTGTGGCAATGCAAGATGTCTCACAAGACTCTCGGGTTTTCTGGATGAAACACTTGTGCAGTGAACACCATAAAACTGGCTGGAAAACAAGAATAACCTCATATGACCGTATTGGTCCTCAATTAGATATACATTTCAAATGAATTCACCTGTCGGGAGTGTTTACTTATCTCTTGTAGAATTTATAACATAAATATTTTACTATGAGGAGGTGTCAGGCTAAGTGCCTTCTACAGAATATAACTAAATTATGCCTTAGCATCAGAACTGATTACTTTTATTTCCTTATGTTTCATTATTCAGATACTTATCATATAAGTGTTTTGTATAAATAATAACAATGAATAAGAGGGTGATCTGATAGGTGCAGAAGTTACAGTGCGATCTTTGAATAGAGGTGAGAGCACAAGCGGGCACATGCATACCATGCTTAACATGGTGTCGTAACTATGCGGGAGTGCCATAACCACTTTGAGCAGGGGTGCGAAAGCACTAAAGAGAGTGTGGGAAGCACTAATCAGAGGTGCCTATTATTCACTATTCGGTCTTAAACAGACATACAATTATATGTATTATTGAGCTTCATTATATAGTTTAATCACATTCTTATTTAGACCTTACACAAGCAAGAAGAGGGCAAGAACACAATTTACTTTGCCGATGCTTGATTCGCAGCTTCATCGGCGGTGAGTTCGTACCTATCTCCCATGCATTACATTTATTTAGACTTGTATGCATATGGTGTTGTATTCACTTGATAAGATCCTCGAGGTAATCCAATTTTATACCTCAATTATCACCATATGGAAGTCCAAACAAAGAGTGATGACTAAATTATGAGGAAAGAGAGGAAACAAAAGCGGGGACTATATGGGTTCACTAGGGCGTAGGGGGTTCACACAGCGTTGGGGACCCGCTGGGTGAGGGACCTATGCCGAAACGGAACAGCCACGCCGGCGTAATGATTAGTTAATTTGGGGGATTCAAGTTTACCTAGGCGGATAGACCTTCTCCTAGGAGAGCACTCCTTTGCCTAGGCGAAGAGGAGTCGGGCTGGAACTAGAAATTGTGACACCCTAAAACTCGAGGGTCCGTTGACCAACAATCAACTCGCGAAAATACCCGTGGATATTGTATATCTTGGTACCCACTCTATCTAATCCCATTTTTTGGGATCCATTTATTAAGTCTAAGGTAATAACATACCTACACCCTGACACGAAAGCGAGGAATGTTAGAAAATTGCACAGCTGGATATCATGTGTCTCGATACTGCAACGTGCTCCCATTATCGGGTTGGTTTTAGCTACATTCAATGACATTTTATGTTATTTTCAAAACATATTATTATAGGTTTAATTACAAGAAACTCTGTATACATAGGCATATGCCAAAAACTAGTTATTTCAAGAGTTTTTACAAAAGAACTATACGAGCCGTGGGTTTGGCTTTCTTTAACTCCGACCTCGAATAAGAGTTGTCCGCAATGTATACCACACTGAAATGTTTTCCCATAAGATGAGTCGTACCTAGTAAAGAAGACTCCTACAGAGCTCATACCTGCATCTGAGATACAATGTTCACTTAGACACATTCACATATATCCACATTCTAATAGAATGATGCAATTCTAATGAAATACTACATGCCATGTCATGAAATGAGATGAGACTCACTCAATGCATGAAAAATCCGAGTCATCACAGAATCCCATCACACAATGCATAGACAATGTGTGATAACATCCATCTTGTTCATCCAATGATAATTTTGAAGCAAAATCAAGTTTTTAGAAATCAAAACTTCTTTGGATGTTTCTCGGGGATCATTTATTAACAAACATGTGTCTTTTGTGGGTAGGCAAATTTTCGGGGTCTCACCGCAGGCTTCGCATGCCTTCATACACTATCACGGGCTTTCACTGTTGGACACATATGTATAACCAAAAATACCAGGTCTTTCACTCGAGGGGGTATCTTTCCCTACACTGCTACGACATAGAGACATGCTCTCTGACGGTGGAACTTCTGCAATTTCATTCAACAATACACAGCCCACTCATTAACCACCAAGGAAGGTGTGTGATGGCATTATTTCATATTCTGCAAACAACGGAACTCCGTTGAACTTCGTTCAACATTTCAAGCCCACTTATCAACCACCAAGGATGGCATGTGATGGTACTATGCACTTACACCCATGAATGCGATGCCTCAGTGCATATGCAATGCATTATGCCATTGCATTGTCAGTCCGCCACATATGCCATGCCATATGAACAATTTATCATGTATCATAAACAATTATATCAAAAGCATATAACTTCCAAACAGTTCATGTCAATATATTAGAGTTCATATATTTAATCAACAATTATTACCAAGTAAGTCAATCAAAAGCAGGCAAAGACAACTTGGTTCTCAAGACCAATTGGTATAAGACTAACCCTGAAACAATCCACTCCTTACATCCATCACAGACCACAAACATGCCTGTAGAGCATAAAATAGTCACATTTGGACCCAAATTGAGATAGCTAATTTGCGTGAGTCCAGTGAGCCATAACGGGTTATAGGGTCAATTCGGGTGATTCAAAAGCTTAACATCAATTTCACAGATGCATCTACAATTTCTATGAAGGATCTGAGTCCAAATTCCCTCATTTTCCTAACCTAAAACCAGTGCTAACATTCAACCAGTGCATAGGATCAAAACAGGTGGCATTCCCATATTTTACAAACAACCCCTTAGGGTGGAAATAAACCAAAGTATGAAGAATCCCTACCCATTGAAGCATAGCCCTCGTTGAATATATACCCTTTAATTCTTGGTTTGACGAGTTCTGATCGTTGGAACGCCGACTTCCTTTTTCTCTCATTTTCTTCTCACACTCTCTCTCTCTCTTTCTTCTCTTTCTTTCTTTTATTTCCCTTTCCTTTTTTCCTCCTCCTCCTCCTCTTTCTTGCTCCTTTCTTCCTCTACGAATTCCCATTTATACATTCTCTAACTTGCATTCATGGTGACACATGGCTTGCCATGTGTCACTCGACACTAATTGCCTCAAAAAACGTGAAATTCCAACTATCTTGTAATTCAATAAAATTCATCTGGGTAACTAGATTGCGCAAGACGAATTCAACAGTGAGGTCCATTTCGTCATGTCAAAGATCTAGAAAAAATTCAAATTTTCAACTGTATTGTAGGTACCGATTCGCCATGTTTTGATTTTTTTTTTAAGTTCAAATTTTCCAGTTTTATATTCTTTACCCCCTTAAAATTTCGTACGAAATTCAAACACATATCACATACAATCATGCATATGCACATAGTATTTTTATTGGCTATTATCAAATGACTAAGCTCATGTGCCTTCATCCTTAAATAATAAAGGATAAGTGGTACGCATCGTGTCCTCGCATTCCCATGTTGCCTCATCCACTCCTCGGTCTTTGCTACAACACCTTTACTAGCCTCATGGTTTGCATCGCAAGAACTAATCGACTATCCATATCGCATAGGTCCTTCCTCGAGATTCATACGCATCAACAATGAGCTGCCCCGATCCAGCATGGTCGGATTTGGGTGTACTTCGACATGGAGACATAGAATCTTGTGGTTTGCAGGTAAACCTGATGATAACATCAGCAAGTGCCTGGCGTACCCACCATCTGAGGTTCCTCGAAGGGTTAATATCTCTCGTGTTTCCTACTTGCCGAATCGGCCACTCCTCTTAAGCATCACTTGAGGAAGATGCTGATCACCACCTCGAGCTCTAAGGTTGTCGGCGTGGCTGCTAGGCTGGAAGGCCGTGTGAGGAAAACGTTTTGTATCAAGTCCACCTTTTCGAGGTGTCCTTTGCCCAAATCAAACCTAGAGGATCTCCTCCATCCAACAAGCGGGAATCGACATGGCCTCCCATATAATTGCCTCATAGGGTGCCATCATACTTGCCTGCGCGATAACTATTATTGTTGTAAGTGGTCCGCTAAGGGTAAATGCTCTTCCCAGCTACCACGCATGTCCTCTAACGTGGATGGTCCTCTCTGGCTGACCGTCCGTTTAGGATGAAAAGTGGTGCTTTGCATCCAACAACGCTTCTGTCCATGGCTCTTTGAAAACTCTCCCGAAAATGAGCCGCAAACCTAGAGGATCTCGTCCATTACTATAAAGATTGGCCTCCATGGAACGAATAATCTCTCATATCTTATAACTTTGCATAATTCCTCTAGAGTAAAGGTCATCCATACGGCCCAGAAAGGTGTGTAGGCACTAATGGTCAGCGATCCGCCCACATTATTAATATTATGCCCTGTGATGTCTGTGGAAAGTGAAGTTATAACATCATGTCTGATGTGTTCCCGCTCTTGCACTCGGTACCTCAACGGCTAAGAAAACAACCTTGTCGACCTGCGGGTGGGCACTTGGCACTTTACCTACTAACAGGACAACGGCGAATAAATCCTAACTGCTTGCTTCATTTCCACTATAAGTAATACGTGATGAGAGATCATGGTACATCTTTGTGCCACTTGGATGTATAACAAAACGAGAGCAATGAAACTCCCTAAGGATCTCCTCTCTCAAATCTGCTAACCAAAGAACCATAATCCTTCCTCCATATTGAAGCGCCATCAGGTATTAGACTAAGCTTTGACATGATCAAATTTATAGTACTGGTCTTGATGGATGCTATCTTTGTATCTTTGTCGCGGGACTCAAATCACTTTGCTTAGTAAGGAAGGCGTAGCCGCAAACTCCCAATGCCGCAGGTCTAATCTTTGTAGTGTAGTCGCCTTTGTGCGACCCTCGAGCATTAACCCGGCTCAGAGCTATACTAGCCAATATATGACTTGTGGGGGCATCGGTCGCCCTACATTTGCCCCATACCGGGATGGTAATGCAAAGTGAACTATAATCCTCAGTACTTCATCCACATTGCACTTTTGCCTCATATTGAGGTCCAGTGTGGGTAAGACGTATTTTAGACTTTTGTGGTGAAAAACACCTCGAGCGTTCACCATACGGGTAGTGGTGCCAATCTTCAAAGCAATGGCTACCAATTCCATATCATGTGTGGGGTAACCTTTCACTCATGATTCTTTAGCTAGCGCGAGAACCGTAAATGACCCTCCCAAACTACATCAAAACACGAATCGATCCATCCTTGGGGGCATCATAATACACTATATACCTGTCCCTGGAAGGACTATCAAAATTATATGGAGCTTAAGTAAGCCTCCTTTTCAATTCCCTTGAATGCCCACTCACACTGAGTCATTCCACTCAACCAATGCAGCACACTCGCTAGGTGGTGCTATGACCTACCGGCTGTCGGAGAGGTCATGTTATTCTATTACAGCGCGATCCTAAGAGTATCTTGAAGAGAGAAGAGAAGAAGACAACTCGCTAACTACCTTAACCTTCTCGGGTCCACTCGGTGATACCATATGACCTAAGAATACTGCCTCCATAAGCCAAAATTCACATTTGTTGAATTTGGCATACAACTGATAATCTCTCCTAGAAAGCGATCTTCCGTGATTACCGTGCACCATCGCCGACTTAGAATTAGATCGAATATTAAGTAAATAGAACCACAACAAAACCGATCTATATAGGGTTGGAACCCTATGCATGAGATCCATGAATGCCGCTGGAGCATTCGTCAACCCGAATGGCATCACTGTGAACTCGAAATGCCCATATCGTGTTCTAAATACCGTCCTAGGGATGTTTGCTTCCCTAACTCTTAACTAATGATAACCGGTGCAAAGGTCTATCTTCGAGTTAACCCATGCCCCTCTCAGTTAATCAAATAAATCATCAATCCTAGACAAAGGGTACCTCTTCTTAATGGTAACCCTATTTAACTGCAAATAATCTATACGAAAATGCAGAGGTCTTATCCACTTTTCTTGGCAAACGAAGTAGGCGCCCTAAGGTGAAGTGGTATATATAATAAAACCCACATCCAACAATTCTTGTAGTGGCCCTTGAGTTCTGCCTTTCGGCGGGCGCCATTCTATGCGGCATCATAGAAATAGGCAATGTAACAAGGTGTAGCTTTCGATACAAAGTCTACATCCACATGCGGAGAGTAATCATTAATTCCTGCAGAAAAACATCCTTATACTGCGCCGACTACGAGTAGACCCAACTCCTGTCTTGCCTCGTCTTCCAAGGTAAGGTTTGCCAACCAACCTTGCAACTATCCATGCCACCTAGAAGTACACGACTTGGGGCATAGCATCATGCTTATCCCCTTGAAACATAACCTGAGCATCATCGAATTGTGTGGCGATAACTCTCCTCTGATCACAATCGATGGCGGCTCGGTGTGCTAGTCGACCCGATCCATCTAAAGATAACATCAAACTCCGACATGTCTATAACCCGAAGGTCTATAGTGAGCAGAATCCTTGAGATCTTTAACTCATAATTTCGACATATCATATCAATGCTCACCTTAGTTCCAAAGGGAGAATTCACATACAACGGCTTTTCCAAGGTTTCAACCTCTAAGCCCAAATCTTTCACACAAGATGCGACAACAAGAGAATGAGATGCATCATAATCAAATAACACTCTTGCCCATAGGCGAAAGAGTAGAAACATACCCTAAATATTGGCCCAGATCCATAAACTCGACCCTAGATTGTAATGGCGTAGACACGCCCCTGGGTCCTTGAATCCTGGCTTGTGAGCCATGGCCTCGACCTCAACCCCTGCCCTAACCCATCCGGCTTGACTGCAAAGTAGTAGGGCCTTGTGCAACACCTTCGTGATGCGTCTCTCTGGCCCATGGTGGGAGTGGGAGGATAAGCTAACGATCTATGTACATCCCTGCATTGACTAGGCTTGAGGTGTCCCGTAACTATGAGATTCTTCTTCTGGGGCAGTCACGCCTTAAGTGTAGAGGCTAATGGTAATGGAAACATGTCCCTACCATGTCTGGCTTGGGGCCCCGAGTGTCTCCCACTCTAGGATGGTCGAATGGCCTTGAGCCAATAGGCATGCCACAATCACTGAAACCACTACGGAATTAGGAGTTATCTAACCTTTCTGAGCTAGAAGAATAAGGTTGGCTCTCATTCCTCTTATCCTTAACACCCACATCTCGGATGTTCCATAAATCATTCACTTCTCTCCCGATAATTCATAGTTGTCTGACCATCAAGTCCATATCTTGTAGGACAAGTCACACAATTTTACGGATGGATAGTTTGGTCGATTCTCAAACTTTCGCATGGCCGTATACTGTGGCTACATAGTCATTAGTGAAGCAGACTAATTTAGTAAACCTAGCCATGTATTCAAGCACTATCATATTCCTTGTCTCAGTCAAAAGAACTCTCAGACTTTTGCATATCAGGTAGATGTTGGGAAAAACTTACTCATAAAGAGCTCGAAACTTTTCAGTATCATGGCCTCACAAGTCCCTCGAGGCTTTGACTGATCCGCCCATATTTAGGATTCACCCTCTAACTAAAATGTGGCTAGCTTTATCTTGGTGGCATAAAAGGTGATCTCCATAGCCTCCAATATCTTTTCCACTTGCCGAAACCAATGATCATCTATCATCGAATCCCCTCCTCCCTTGAAGGTCGAGAGGATGATGTGCCTTGAACCTTTGGAGGTTACTTAACCCCCCATAGCCCGTCGTTGCACTAGCCTGTGCAATGGTAGCATTCTTTGTACTACTTTGTGCGATAATAGCGGTCGCGCGGCCTCAATAGCCTCCATGAAGGCTTGTTGGTCAAAGGCTGGTGGTAGTGGGTTGTTGCTCCACCCACCGCCTCAACTTCCCCTTCCTCGACTTGCCATCTACTTGTGTCAAATAGAAAATTGAGATTCCTTTTCTAGTTTGACTAGTAGTGCATCAACCAACCACTAGTAGACATCACATCCTGAACTATTCCGTTCATTCATTTTCCGGACCCCTAAGGTTATGTTCTCACCCTAGTGTTCAACTTTTCCTATATATATCTTACAGCACAATCATGTACCTTATAAAAGAAAAACACATGAAATGCACAATGAATGCAATGGTCTAAACCTATCCCATAAAGCCCAGGTATTCGTATACCTATGCTCTCATACCAAGCTGTGACACCCCAAAACCCGGGGGTCCGTTGACCAACCGTCAACTCGCGAAAATACCCATGGATATCATATATCTCGGTACCCATGCTATCTAATCCCATTAATTGGGATCCATTCATTGAGTCCAAGGTAATCACATACCTAAGCCGCCTTTTTAGTCGGGTTTAGAATTACCTATGGATATACGTGTGTCTTGAAACCACCTTGTCAATCCCATTCTTTTGGGATCCCAGTTTAGCCACATTCAATAAACATTTTATGTTATTTTCCAAAACATATTACTATGAGTTTTAATTACAAACTCTATTACATACACGGACATATGTGAAACTAGATCTTTCAAAGTCACAGTTTTACAAAAAGAACTATACTAGCCACGGGTCGGCTTTCTTCAACCTCTCGGCCTCAATTAGGAGTTGTCAGGCGTATACCATGCACCTAAAATTTTTCCCCATAAAGTGAGTCACGCCAGTAGAGACTCTACATAGGCTATTACCCTAAATGCATCTGATATTCGCTTAGACACATTCACATATATATCTACATTCTAATGAATGATGCAATTCTAATAGGATACTACATGTCATGCCATGAAATAGAGATGAGACTCACTCCCGATGCATGAAGAAATCAGGAGTCATCACGAGACTCCCATCACACAATGCAGCAATGATAACATCCATCTTGATAATTTCATCCGATGATCACTGAAACAAAATCAAGTTCTTAAAAATCAAAACTTACTGGATGTTTCACCTCCAAGGATCATTTTATTAACAAAACATGTGTCTTTTATGGGTAGGCGAATTTTTAGGGTCACACCATAGGCTTCGTATCCCTTCCTACACTTTCATGAGCTTTCACCATTGGACACATATGTATAACAAAAAATACTGGGTCTTTCACTCGAGGGGGTATCTATTCTTGCTTTGCTACTACACGACTAAGTTTTCATGCTCTACGAGCGGTGGAACTCCGGCCCGAACAGTTCAACGAGTACACAGCCCACTCATCAACCGCCGAGGATGGTGTGTGATGGCACTATTTCATGTGCGAGCAGCGGAACTGCTAAACCGTTGAAGTATCGGGCCCTTTCATCCAACCACGAGGATGGCGTGTGATGGTACTATGCACTTACACCCATGAATGCAATGCCTCAGTGCATATGCAATGCATTATGCCATTGCATGTCAATTCCACACATATACAATGCATGCCATATGGACAATTTATCATGTATCATGAACAATTATATCAAAAGCATATAACTTCTAAACAGGTCATGTCGATAAATTAGAGTTCATATATTCAATCAACAATTATCACTAAGTAAGTCAATCAAAAGCAGAAAGCAAAGACAACTTGGTTCTCAAGACTAATTATAGCATAAGGAATTTTCAAAGCAATCACACATCTGACCATCATAGGCCACATAAACATGCCCTGGCAGGGCATAGAAACGTGTAATCACGGACCCAAACTAGAAAGCTAAGGCTGCGTGATCTTAGGAAATATATCATAACTTGAGCTGTAGATGTCTAATTTGGGTGATTCAAAGCCTAACATCAATTTCCTGAGATCATTCTGAGCTCTATGAAGGACTTGAGTCGAATTCCCTCTGTTTCTAACCTAAAATCCAGTGCTAACATCCAGCCCCGGTCTGCGTAGGTTCAAAAGCAGGCGGCATTCCCATATTTACAAATAGCCTTAGGTGGAAATAAACCAAAGTAGGAAAAATCTCTCTGCTCTTGGGCGTAGCCCTCGTTGAATATGCAGCCTTTCCTTCTTGGTCAACAAGTTCCAACCATTGGAATGCCGACTTCTTATCTCCCTCTTTCTCTCCCTTTCTTCTCCTTCTCTCTCGTTTCTTTTTCTCTCTTTCTTTCCCTTTTCCTTTTTCCTCCTCCTCCTTCCCACCCTTCCTACGTACCCCATTTATACATTCCCTCCACTTGTATTGCATGGAGACATGGCTTGCCATGTGTCACTCACATGGCTTGCCATATATCCTACATGCCGGTATTTTGACACATGGCTTGCCATATGTCACTCACATGGTTTGTCATATGTCACCCGACAATAATTGTCCCAAAAAACGTGAAATTCCGACTATCTTGAAATTCAACCAAATTGCCCCAGAACTGTGACTGCAGTTACTCCAATTCAACGGTGAGGTCTCGCTTCGCCATCCAAGATCTAGAAAATTTCAAGTTTTGAACCCGTATTATAACAAGAAGTTCATCGTGTTTGTTCCACTCTTAAAAAAAAGTTCAAATTTACCCGAGTTTTATAGAATGATGCATTTTTAGCCATTCTCACCGGTAGTGATTTCCAACCAAAACAAACGTAACCTCAAAATTGACTTAAATCAACCAAAATATCTTTATAATGAGTTAGGGTTTTCCTTGACCTACACTTAAACAAATGAGGGTTAGATAGTTTCTTAACTAACAAATTGAAGAGTTCCATACCTTGATTTCTTAGTTCCTCAACCAAGCTTCATTTTCTTTCCTTTTTCTTGGATCAAGTAGAACTCCAGCAATTAAAGAGAAGCACAATCCAAAATTTGTCTTCTCTCCTACAACCGTATGCTTAAGTCTCTAAACCAAAATGAGAAATATCTCTCTCAAATACCCATTTGTTCTTTAATGAATTTTTGGCTCATTTTTCCTTTGCTATTTAGACCTTCTTTTTTCATTATATTCGCATATTCAACTTTAACATATACCTCTTATCTTATGTCATTTATCTTAATTTGACAATTACCATTTTAACATTTTTCACACTTAGCACTTAAATTTTCGAAAAAATACAAATTTCACTTATATCTAAGATATCATAAAACTAGTATGATATAATTTATATGTTACATGTAGGTTATCAAAACTATATGTAAAAAGTGTGTTTATTATTATATATATATATATATATTTATTTATCTGTCTTGAAGTATTAACTGTCTCCACATTGGAGCTTCCATCAGCCCACACAAGGTTCAGAACTACCTCCACAAAGCCTGGAAACATGAACAACGTTGTTTCAAAAGCTAAGTTTTAAACACAAATAAGCGTTTGAATCTTTCACTACACATCAAAGTTCGAACACACCAAAGACGGTGTCTTGGAACATACTTATTAAATTTATAACAATATATCTGAATCATGATTATTTGAACGGCCACCAATTCAAAAGATAAAAATCAAATGTAATTCTGTAATTTGAAAGTTTTATCAATGGAAGACTATAACTATTTGATTATTCACTTTTTATTTGACATTAAGTAATAAAATATCATATTGAATTAGTGGGACTAAACTTAAAATCATTTTGCAGAATTCAGATACGCAACATTGGGTAATCATCCTCCGCCATCACTTTCTTCCACTTTCGCTTCCCTTGGACGATAAGCCACCGCGTTTGATTTGATTTACAGGGGATGGATACTAGAATATATGTCAACCTATCATATTATATTATTGTTTAAAAATACACATTGATATGAGTTTTAATAATATTTCATATATCTTGATGTCAAAAAGAAAAATCATATATTTAATTCTGCATTACAATTATCTCATAACTATATTTATAAAAATTAGTATTAAGATATTGATAATATTTTTATACTTGTATTGTATAAATTATATATATATATATATATATTAAAGATTCTATGTTGTCGTTCATATTTTTTTGTATTTTATTATATTTTTATTGTAAATATCAACTGATTTTTTTATGGCACTTCATGCTGTCGTCTTCGCCAAAAATCTTGAGCGATATGGATTACAAATAAAAATATAATTATTAACAAAATATAATCCACCTCATAAACAATAAGACGTATGATGGTATGTAATTTACCAAAATAAATAAATAAATAAATAAAAGGACTTGTTTCTTTGCACCATCTATGCTAATTACACTTGTTCATCGAAGTAACAGCCCCACTAATACCAAGTAGTGAGTATACATTGGCCTTCTTAAAGTGAATTATGTGAGGCCCATATTGTCGTACCTGTGTGACATCATGACCCAATATGATTAAAACTCTTATGAAAAATAAAATATATAAAGATATATAACAATATAAATAAATACTTACTATTCTCCATCCAACAAATGTTTGGCATGAAGCACAATAGATATGGGTAATATCTGCTTGAATAGTTGGATTCGCACCAATTAATCTACCATTACTTTGTTTTAGGACTGGTCCAAATGTGATATTAGCACTGCATGCAAGAAAATAAAAAACCATAAGTAGCTTTTCTTAATTCTTGTATAAATGTCATGCAGAAAATGGTAGAATGACTGATATTATGTGAAAGGAAAATAATCTTCCGTCTTGATTGTTTTGGAAAGTAGTCTTTGTCTACAAAAATTTAGACATGTTTTGTTTACCCTTCATGAATGTTTTCAAAAGTTATAAAAAATATAAAGCATATAAAAAACACTAATAAAATAATAATCGATTTTCATAAACACCAAAATGATGTTGTCTATGTTTTTAAAAAATTATTATCAAGAAAAGTTTTCAAAAACATGTCCTTAGCTTTCAAGATTTACAAAACAAAAGATCTTTTTTTTATAAAGTTACTTTACTTTAATAATTCAACTTATTTGAATAACTATTTTTTTAAAACAACCCCTAAAAATGAATTAAACAATCTCATATATTTTATATTTTTAAGAATGAAACATAGAATAAACAAATATGTAAAACTTACATGTTTTTAACCAGACATGGAACTGTGTTGGCAATAGCTATTCGAGGCATCGTCTACAAAGCACGAAATTTATAAAAGGAAATATGTCCTTTTAAAACAAGAATTGTGCTAAGTTAATAAATTTATAAAGATAGATAAAAGAGAAATTACCTGAATAAAATCATGGAACGGAGTGAAGACTGTTTTACACTTTTTACAAAAAAAGCCTTTACAAAATTTGCTGGCATTAATTTCTTGTGAGGAGGGATTCACATTAAGGGATGTCATTTGAACCTAGAACAAAGAAAAGCTTGAAAAAGATATAAGAAACCGTTAACTATTCTTGTAATTAATGATAGTGTAGTACCACTATGCTTTAAACAGTATTTAAATAATAATTGGATACAAATTAAGAATGAATAATTTTTAGATTATTAGAATTTTGAGAACCACTAGAATTTTATATAGCATGGACTTCTTTTTATAGAGTAAAATTAATATGAATTGTAGTTCTTGTCTTAATTTAAAATTGAAATTTGAAAATGAAAAAATAATATATATATATATATATATATATATATATATATATATATATATATATATATATATATATTTATATTTATATATTATTAAATTGTATTATAACATATTTGGGCTTAATTTTATTTTTTTTCAAGTTTTTTTAATATATTATAGTGTTAAAATAGTAAACTATT
Source organism: Tetrastigma voinierianum (assembly GCA_016808115.1). Classification (NCBI taxonomy): domain Eukaryota; kingdom Viridiplantae; phylum Streptophyta; class Magnoliopsida; order Vitales; family Vitaceae; genus Tetrastigma; species Tetrastigma voinierianum. The sequence goes on along the minus strand of JAEQBH010004704.1, from coordinate 22,225 downwards.
TTTATTGAGACTTGAACCTGATACTTTTTTCTATGCCTTTATACTTGTTTTAAAGATGAATACTCTATTACTCTATAACTTAAACTATTCATCATGGACATTTTATGTTTTTAACTTAAGTGGATTTTTCTTGAAAACTTAAGTAGATTTTAAAACTTGAATATTGAATTGGACTATATTTTGAATTGCATTTTAGTTGTGTTTGGATACACTTTTCTTATTCACATATATTTAATTTCATTTTTATTAACTCTCGTAAATTTGTTGGTTGTTTACATAATTGACTATAATTTTATGCCAATGAAGTGAAATTTTAGAAAATATTCTTTTTAATAAAAGAAAGTATTTCGACAAAAAATTTTAGAAAGATGTTTTTAGGGAAATCCTAAAACGTCTCAAATAAAAATTCAAAATATTATTTTTTTAAATAAAATTCATCAAAATTTATTTATTTAATATAAATTGTCGGGAACTTTACTTTTAAATACGATTATCCAAAAATAATAATTTAAAATCAAATTCTCGGATTTCAACACGGCTCTTCTGATATTCTTACTCACCCTTGTCCAAACACAGATTCATATCCAGGATACAGGCAAATTATTAACAGATGTCAATTCTAATTTTTTTTTCAAAAAATCTAAAATTTTATTTTATTTATTTTTTAATGTGCCAAGCTGCATCAAATATTTATATGCCCCTCCCAATCCTCCTCTGCGTTAGTATTGATACCTTATATAACACATTGAAATTATTATCTGGCAGTGTGATCGAGAAAAAGAATTTGCAATCACATCTTTACAAATAGTTTAAACAATATTAATTTATTTTCATTTTCACAACATCTTTTAAGAGTACCTTCTTGTAATCTTGTTGGTGAAAAAAACAAGAGTTAAATTTTTTTTAACATTTACTTAATAGATAAAAATAAATTAAAAATTCATACAAACATAAACAACAATTTAAATTCCAACATTTAATTTCACTCTTGCTGGAGTAGGGTTTAGTTTCTCTGAACACTAATATTACAAAAACATAAAAAATTTCATTATTTTTAAATTTTTTTTATTTAAAATATAAATTATATATTTATGAAGTTGGCAATTTGATCGTGGTTTGACCAAAGGATCATGAATTGGTAACTTTTATTTCATTGGCTTGTCTAACTCTAAAACATAATAATATAAAAGTGCTTTTTTTTTTAAGAGGCATAATTTTGATCCATACTTAGAGAGTTCAAAGGGAATAGCAAACATTACAGGAGTAAGTGATGAGCTTTGAAGTTTGATTTATATTGTTTGTTGGAGATATTTCTTGTCATAATCTTAGGCAAAAATAAATTGCATGTTTCCAATATCAAAACTTGACGTCACGATTGATGTCACATAACTTGGTGCATTATGTTGTGTGACACAACTTATCGTTTTTAGCCAAATCCGATTTTGAAGTCAATATTTTGCAAATCAAGAGTTGATATTTAGTGTCACGAACAAAGGTTAGAGAAGAATATTAGGCAATATTGCACGAATCAAACAAAAGAGATAAGATATTATTTTGTGAGATTTCCAAGGAGGGAGATATTATATTATGATAAGAATGAAGGAAATCAAAATATTCAAGTTAGCTTATTGAGACATATTAGGAAACATAAGCTACATAATATTGAGAGAATATCTGCAAGGGGCTGCTTAAAAAGCTATAGACATGTTTCTCTTGGTGATAGGGAGAGGAGATTTGCTGAAGGAGCTATTCACACGTGAAGATAGCTACTGCATGTACTACTCTAAGCATTGATGATGAGCAGTGTGGTTACTTCAGTAGAGATGGAGTGATTGGGCACTTAAGAGTCCATATGCGTATAGGAAATACATGTAGTTTTATTTCTCTATGTTTCTCTATGAGATAATTAGGAGAAGACGATCAGAGAAATAGGGGTCTTGTCTCACTTAAGATCAATCAGAATCTAAATTATATATGTTGAAATACCTTACATCTCGTAATAACCAACATAGGCAATTGCTAAGCCCCGTAACCAATCTCTGGTTTTTTTCCTATGTGTGAGTTTATGCATGTAATTTCATATATCTTTGAATTACATTACTTCAGTATATCTATTACAAATTGATGCAATAGGTTGCATAACACAATAGAACTAACTGTAACACTTATGACAATGTTGCACAATTTGATGCAACATCTTTTGAATCACTACCATAACAAATAATTTTTCTCTTTCATTGTTATTAGAGGAGATAAAAGTGGGAGTCTAAACAAAGGGAATTGAGGATGAAGAGAACATTTTGAATTGATTAAAAGTAATTTGTTTGAAAGTATTGACTATTTTGCTTTCAACAAGGGTACTCCAATGCCATACAAAATAATTCAAGATTGAATGCTGTAATAGTCGCGTGTTTCATTAATGTTCGGTATTCTAATATTTGTAAGTTGTAGTACTGTTGAGAGAAAACTCAATACCTATAATTGTGGTGGTACCATTAAAAAATAAAAGAGCATATATAACTTTGAATTATTTGATCTTTATATAACGAAAGAAAAAGGTTACATAAATTTGAAGTAATAATACAAATATAATTATTAACTTGATTTTATTTTTCTGTATAATGAGTCATCTTTGTAATGTTACGCAAAGAGCATATGTCACACAACATATGCCTACAATCACTATCTTGAATCTCTTCCATATATCCCTAATTTTTTAACATTAACTTTCTTGAGCACAAGACAACCCCCACTTGGACAACTTCTATAGAATACATCGAACCAACCTCCTCTTGATCATCACTTCAAGCACCATTATTAGTTCAGCTATAGCCAGCTAGTTAATTAATTACCATGGAAGAAACACCCCATATAGCCATTCTACCAAGCCCAGGGATGGGCCACCTCATCCCATTTCTGGAATTAGCCAAGAAATTAGTACTTTCCCATAAATTTTCCATCACATGCCTTGTCCCTACCATTGATTCTCCTTCCAAAGCTCAAGAAACAGTCTTGAAATCCCTTCCTCATGGTATAAGCTATGAGTTTCTCCCCTGCAGTGAGTCACACCTTGAAGATGATGTAAAGTACAGAAATCAAAGTTTTCACTCACTATGTCCTGCCTCTCTTCCCCGCTCCGAAGTATCAAATCACTGACGATTAAAACCCGGTTAGTCGCACTGATCGTTGATCTTTATTGCACTGATATATTTCATCTTGCTGACGAATTCGGGCTCCCATTCTATGTTTTCTTTATGTCTAATGCCATGGCCTTATCATTTTGCCTTCACTTGCCAAAGCTGGATGAGATGGTCTCCTGTGAGTATAGAGACCTACCTGAACCGGTCAAGCTTCCCGGATGCGTCCCGGTTCAGGGGAAAGACCTCATGGACCCGGTTCGGGACAGAAAGAATGAGGCCTACAAAGTGTTTCTCCACCATGTAAAGCGATTGTCTTTAGCTAAAGGTATTATAGTAAATAGCTGCCTGGAGTTGGAACCAGGAGCTGTAAGGGCTTTACAAGATGGGGAACCGGTTGAACTACCGATCTATCCGATCGGACCGATGGTCCGAACCGGGTCCTGGATTCGGGGAATTGATGATTCTGAATGCTTAAATTGGTTAGACGATCATCCAGACGGGTCGGTTCTATACATTTCATTCGGAAGTGGCGGAACTCTATCTTATGAACAGGTCAATGAACTAGCATTAGGGCTGGAGATGAGCGGACAGAGATTTTTATGGGTGGTAAGAACCCCAAATGATGGATCTTCTAATGCATCGTACTTAACCGATCAAAGCCAAAACAATTCTTGTGATTACTTACGTACATATCCCATCGATGAGCATTGTTAGTGGGAAAGGTTTAATACTGCCGTCGTGGGCCCCACAAATCAAGATCCTTTCCCACAGCTCGGTGGGTGGATTTTTAACACATTGTGGTTGGAATTCGATTATGGAGAGTGTTGTGTGTGGGGTTCCTTTGATTGCTTGGCCGCTTTATTCGGAGCAGAAGATGAATGCTGTAATGATAACGGAGGGTCTGGAAATTGCATTGAGACCTGAAGTGAGCAAAAGTGGGTTAGTTGAGAGGGAGGAGATTGTGAGGGTTGTGAAGGGTTTGATCGGTGGAAGAGGAGAAGGAGTGAGGAGGAGAGTGAAAGAATTGAAGGAAGCTGCTGGAGAAGTCAGCTAGGTGATAATGGGTCTTCTCTTCAAAAGCATTGTCGGAGTTTGTACTTCTGCTTGCAGAATAAGTTGATTCTGGGAGTTCATACCTAATTCACCACCGATTAACTCTAGGTTTTTTTTTTTTTTTACATTGAATGAGGAATGTGCAGAAATAGTTAATATATTTCCATTCCTATTTCTTATGAATTGAATCAATAATTTGATTTCATTCTGTTTGTATTAGTTTAGTAATCTTACACTTAAATGACACAGATTTTCATTTTATTGATTGGTAATACTAAGGCAATTGAATGAAAAATAAATAAATTGACAATAATACCCTAAACTTAGACCTTTGAAAAAACGTCATTCTATCGATAAAATACTTAATTATTTCATTGTTTTCATGTTTAAAAAAATAATTATAATCATATGATTAAAATAAATATTAGAATAAAATTATTTTTAATATATGAATGTAATTTCAAAGCATTTTTGGTTTTGGTAACCTATATAGCATCTTCTTAGTTTCAAGTAACTAATGAAGCCTAAAATACGCGTATGGGACCGTAACTAGACTCAAGAGATGAATCACCAACAAGGCTTCGCGGTGGCTTAGGGGGCGTGCCGGATGCGAGCCCTCCGTGAGAGCTCACCATGATGACATCCCGATCACTTTAAGGCACGCTTTTGGGAACTGGGCCGGGTCCCACTTTGATAAACAGTGTCACTGAGCGGTCCACCATCCACCAAATGAGACGCATAAAAGGGAAGCACTACCTGCAGGACGCCTCCACTCCATCGAGGGAAGGACCCCCACCGATCACCACCCCTAACTATCCTTTAACCACCAAACTGCGTATAAAAGTGGAAGACCTACCAGGATCGACTCTCCACTCACAAGGAGGATAGCGATCTTCACGATCACGACCCCTAATTATCCTTTAATAGTTTAGGTCGACTATATGAGAGGGACTTCACCAAGAATCGAAGTTATGTCATCACCATCTACAAGAAAGTCATAATGATCACCCACGATAATACCGACTAATTCCAATTCCGGTTATAGCAGCATGTACAATCACAAAACTATCCTATAATTGACCTTTTCCTTTCGTAAGAAAATCTAACTTAGCATCGGAGAGGCGCTGACATTCCCGCCTGACCACCCTTTATGTGCGTGTTGTATATCTATCCGTACCGACGAATTCGCCCAATGACCATGAAGTCTATGTAGCCCAGCTTTGATGGAAAAGCACCACGCTTTAGCGCCGTATGTGGAACGATCACTACAAATAAATTTGATTTCTCACGATTGATGGTATCTATCTGAACATGAGCAGAGTCACGTTAACCCCCAAGGATACAAGACCAATGCAGGACGACGTTGACAAAGAGACAACCAAGAGATGCTCGGTTCCAATGCCGCTAGGCACCAGGATGGCACTGCCCGCCAATCAACGCCTCGCGCGAGTCATGAACCACCAAACAAGTGCACGCCCAGAGTGAGGCAATAAATAAGCCCGTGAAGGCCGCAATACCATTCCACAGAGGCGAACACCTCGGCGCCGAGACGCTGATCTGAGGTGAGAGAGAAAATAGCCGGACCAGGGGCATGATCCCAACATACCTCCCGGAGATGGTCGCAATGAGGGGATGCCTGGTAGGAACGACGGAGGTGATGAGCCAACCCCTTATCAGCAGGGGAAGGGAGAACAATCTTAGGAGCAGCGGTTCAAGGACATCCGACAAGAGCTCAGCCACATAAAGGAGGCTGTAAAAGGTCGAGCCTTAGTCTCCATGGATGCTTTGGTACAACAAACGGAACTTCGCTCACGATCAAACGACGATCTCCCGCAGTCGCATCGTCGAGATCGGCTCAATTTTAACGAAGACCCGTAAAACCACCTCAACACCTACAAGAATCAGATGGAGCTGCATGGATACCAAGACCCTGTGAGATGCAAAGCCTTTGCCATCACGCTTAAGGGCTCAGCCTTAGCATGTTTCAATAGGCTCCCGCTAGCTTCGATTTCCTCATTCAAAGAACTCTCCATTGCTTTCGTGTCCCATTTCATTGAAGCCTGGACGTACCGGAAGTCGAGCTACCACCTGCTGACCATAAAACAAGGCCCACAAGAAAACCTAAGGTCCTACGTCTAGAGGTTCAACTCGGAGTCATTGAGGGTAGACATTCCAGATGAGAAGTTCGCCATCACCGCCTTTATAGCCTGGCTGGGCATACAGTCCAAAGATCTGATGTTCTCCATTTCAAGAACCTGTGGGAGCATGGTCAAGGTGCTCGCCAAAGCGTAGTGCAAGCATCAATGTGTACTGAGGGAGGCCCTTTTATCTAAACGGGGAAGCTCTTTCGCGCAAAAGGAGAAAAGCAAGGACGAGAAAAATCGAGACCAAAGCCCTAGAAGATGAAGAGACCGAGATAGATCTCCATAGAGGAACAGATAATACAAAGATCGATCTCCAAAGAGAAGAGGTAACGTCAGGGACCGCTTGGGTCCACCCTAAATTAGAAGCCACAAAATTTCGATACTCCACCTCGCAGAGTTCACTCCCGACAAATTTCTGCCCAAGTTCTATAATGGTGTGTAGCATGAGAAGTTTTTTAAGGTGGCCATCTCGTATGAAGATGGACCCAAAGAAAAAAGACATGACTAAGTGCATTACAGTCTCCACAGAGATCATGGGCATCGAACAAATGACTGTATTCATTTGAAGAAAGAAATCGAATTCCTAATCCAACGTGGACATCTTCGCCGTTACGTGGCTCCAGAAGATCAGAACCAAGCACCTTCTCTACCACCTCGTCAGCCAACCCCAACTCAAGACGCTGAACCCCCGGAGAGACTGTAATGTACCTGGGCGATTTTCACAGCAGAACTGGGGTCGACCAGAAGGCTCAATTTATGCAACATCGATCAGGGGATACACCTGAGGTAAGAGTCGGTCCAAGTTCCCGTTAGATACCACCATAACCTTCTCGACTCGAGCATGGAAGGCTCCAAAGATCCCATGATGACCCGCCGGTAATAAAGGTCGTCGTGGGCCAATGTAATAGTTCACAGGTCTCCGATCGACAACCTGAGCTCGGGTCGACATCATCTTCACTCAACGTTTGACAAAATGGGCATTGAAGGGCGGCGTAACCGCAACGCCTACTAAGGGATTCTCTGAGAGAAAGTGTTACCCCGGGGCCGGCAGATAGTCGGGTGCCTCCACTTGGAGACCCCCATGCCAGGCCACAACGACGATAAAATTCCTCATAGTGGATGCCCCATCGACATACAACATGTTACTGGGTAGGCCTTCTCTCAATGCCATAAGGGTCGTCCCTTCCGCCTATCATATGGTTGTCAAATTCCCTATGGAGAATGGAGTAGGAATGGTTCGAGGAGACCAGTGGGTAGCCAGGGAGTGCTACTTGACGTCAATGAAATGTAGCGCTAACAACATCCATATGGATGAGCTCGACATGGTGGAGATGAATCGAAACTCGACCACCCTCGTAAGAGTCGAACCGGGCATAACTTGACTACCAGCCAGAACATCTCGCCTACATTGGATCAAAATTGGCCAATGACGTCAAAGACCTCCTCATCCACTTCTTAAAGCAAAATGTGGAAGTATTCGCTTAGAAGCAAGAGGACATGAGAGGAATTGACCCAAAAAGGCAGAAGGCGATCGACGAAGAGGTCAAACTCCTCCAAGCCCAAGCTATCCGAGAAGTAGATTACCCCGATCGCTGGGCGAACGTAGTCTTTGGTAAAAGGCAAATGGGCAAGTGGTGACTCAAGATTGACTTTACTCTACGCCAATTGAGCTCGCCTAAAGACACTTTCCTAGCCGGACGACTCTAACTAGACTCCACCGCTAGCCATGAGCTCAACTTCATGAACGCTCGGGCTACAATCAAAGGGGGATGGACCCAATGACGAGAAGACCTCGCGAAGTGATTGGACATGGGATTGCTGTCGGGTGATGCCTTTTGGTTGAAGAGCAGAGATACTATTAGAGGTTAGTAAGATGTTCCAGAAACAAATAGCCACATCCATGGAGGTATACATAGATGACATGCTAGTGAAGTCAGTCAAGGAAGAGCTCCACGTCGACCACCTAGCTGAAGCATTCCAAGTCCTGAAGGAGCCCGCAGGTGAGTTAAACCCGACGAGTGTGCTCGAGGTCAAAGCGGGAAGTTCTTGGGTTTCATAGTCAGCTGCTTAGCGAAATAGAGGCAAATCGGACAAGATAAAAATACACTCGACATGTGACCACCCTCGAACACTAAGAAATTCAGCGCCTGCTTAGGAATGGCTAGTTGGGTCGCATGTCCGGATCCGATGTGGTATTGACGCTGCTGAGTTTGAAAAGGCCTTCCGTGGGATACCCCTTTGTGGCGTTCTCGAGCGCTAAAAGCCTATTTAAGTTCCCACTCCTTTGATACAGTAAGCTCCTCCAGGAACTCAACACCCTCACTTAGTAGTTTAGGCTTCTGCGACTAGTGCATGCAGTCGGAGAGCGAGATGAAACCTGTTGTGGTCATTCTCACGGTCGACTCGGGGAGAGTAGAGGAAGGTATCAGAAGATGGAAAAGCTAGTTCCCAGCATTGGTGACCTTCGTAGGAAGAGACTTGATCATCACTACCAAGCTCACACCATCGAGATTGACAAAACATGATAAACCCAATCATAAACCGGGGAAACCTCGGGAGGCGGTAAAATGGGCCATAGAGCTGAGTGAGTTCGACATTAGGTACAAGCCAAGAACAACGATTAAAGGACAAGTTTGGGTAGATTTCATCATGGAATTCACCTCGATAGAGCCTACCGAAACCACTCAACTTGCGTCTGACCTCCCCATCTGAAGGTTGTCTGTAGATGGGCGCCAGCTCGAAGAGGTGCGGGGTTGGTCGACCTCACGGATGGGATCGACGTGGAATATGCCCTCAGATTCCGATTCTAGGCCTCCAATAACGAAGTCGAATATGAAGCTGTCATTGTCGGGATTAACCTCGCCCACCCTATGGAGGTTGATTAACTAGAGCTATGTAGCGATTCCCAATTGGTGGTGAAATAGATAGAGGATTCCAATGAAGCGAAAGGCAAAAAGATGATCCTTTATCTCAAAAAGGTACGCGAGTTGCTCTAAAAGTTTATGCGGGTTCGGGTCAGACATCCCAGAGCGGAGGAATTACGGCAGGATGCCTGGCTAAAAATTTAGCAGCTACGTCGGAAGAAGACTTGAATGACCAGTGCCGTCAAACACCTCATGGAACCTTGATGCGTGCTTGATGGCCGAAGTCCCTCCCGGTAATGGCCGAGTCTTGAAATTTGGATAGACCCATCCCCAGGACTACTGTTGAACGGTACACTACCTAGCCATCCGAAGGAGGCATCTAAACTAAGAACCAGATCATCTAGATTCATTCTTTTACGAGGAACCCTTTACAAACGGGGCTTTTTCGCACCCCTCTTCAAATGCATAGGAAAGGAAGGCGCTGACTACGTGCCAGGAATGCGTACAGAGGCATACGACAACCATGTCGAGACTCGAGACTTTGGCGGGGAAAAGTCCTTAGGTAAAAGGATGTTATTGGTCCGCGTGCTCAGACACCATAGAGCTAGTTAGAGGTCGCGAAATCTGTCGAGCATGCTAGATCTCACATCTCCCCATCAGAGGCCCGCGACCTCGATCCGCCGCCCTGGCCTTTTCGGTGAGTGGGGATTAGACATACTCGAGATTTGCCCATTGGAAGAGGCTAGTGCGGGATTCACCCGTTGTAGAAGTGGACTACTTCACGAGTGGACGAGGCACAGCCATTAGCAACAATCACGACCAGGTGCGTACTTTGTTTGGCGTTCCTCGCTATCTGAGTTCGAATCTAAAAGCATTGGTATCACGATAATGAAGCGATTCGACAGCTTTGAAATTCAAATCTTTGCGCTAGAGCTTGGAATCAGAGTACTATTCGTCCACTAGCTCATCCACAGTCAGCGAACAAGCGGAAGTCACTATAAGGACTCTCAGGCAGCGTGAAGACTAGTAGAAACACAAGGGGAAAATGGGTAGAATACCTCCCAGGATGCTATGGGGATCTGAAACTGCCTGTGGTTGCAACTCAAGAAACTCCGTTCGCCTTAGCATTTGGTGTGGGGTCCATACATCGTGACCTCGAGCCCTTCGGGTGGGGCAGCTCGCGTAGGTCTTTGTTTAGCGAGGTCCCAGTGGCCTTTTCTTCCTTTCAGTGAGGCTCGAACCGTGCGGGGCTAGCATAGAAATGGGGCACTCTCACTGCTAAGCTGAAATTTGTGGCTCGGTTGGTGATGAGTGCTGCTATTCTTATAGGTCCATTTGCGTAATTCGGCTCTCACGGAAAGCATGCAGGTCGGTTGGAACTGGCAGCAGCTACTGATGGGCTCCCTGAAAGGGTTTACCACTAATTACGATAAATGCGCCTTTGTGTGGGGTCCACCCTTCCCCCGGTGACCCCTCGGAGTACCCTTCAGGTGGGGCCCACTCATAGGTGCTTGTTTCTCCGGGTCAATTGGCCTTTTCTTCGCCTCAGTGAGGCTCGAACCCGTCTTGTGAAAGGGACTCTTATAGCAATGGGGGCACTCTCACTACCCGGCTGAGCTAGTAGCTCGGTTGGTAGTGGAGAGATTAACACATTGTATAAATCTCCTAACGTAATTGACTCTCGCAGCAAAAAACTGAATTGAAGACTGGCCCAGCTGATACCTATGGTGGGCCCAAGTAAATGGAATCACGAAGGGATTCTTCAGTTGGTAGTGAGAGTGCTCCCCATTCTTTATAGAGTCTCTTTACGCATGGGTTCGGTACTGGAGCGAAAGAAAGGCCCGGGTTGGACACAGGCGAAGCGGTACCTATGGTGGGCTCTACTGGAAGGGTACCCTGAGGGGTCACGAAGGGTGTGGACCCCACAATAAAAATCTCAGTTGGTAGTGAGAGTGCTCCCCATTGCTATTAGAGTCCCTTTGCGCATGGGTTCGAGCTCTCACGGAGGCGAAAGAAAAGGCCAGTTGGGACCTTGCGAAACAATACCTATGAGTGGGCTCCTTTGAAGGGTACCACTGAGGGTCACGAAGGAGTGTGGACCACAAATAAGGCGCCCTTTGTGGGGTCCACCTGTGTTGCAAGTACCCTTTCCAGTGAAACTGCCAAATGCTGACCTTGAGGTCTGGCCAGCTTTCTTCGCCTCGTGTTCGAACACGACAAGGGACTCTTATAGAAGTGAGCACTCTCACCTGCTTGATCCTTTGTGTGGGGTCCGCCCTTCGTGACCTGAGTACCCGCGAGTGAGCCCTCATAGATGTGTTCGCCCGAAATTTCTTTCGCCTCAAAATGTTCGAATACATTGGGACTCTTATGGAAGTGGCTCTCACTACCAGCGAGTATGTAACTTCATTTGGTAGTGAGAGTGCTCCCCACTTCTATAAGAGTCCCTTTGGGTCGTGGGTTCGAGCTCTCACGGAGGCGAAAGAAAAGGCCAGTTGGGACCTGGCGTAACAGTACCTATGAGTGGGCTCCCACCTGAAGGGTACCCTGAGGGGTCACGAAGGGTGTGGACCCCACATTTGGCATTGAGGTGGTAGCCCTTGTCGAGGTTGGGCTCAAGTCACCTAGGGTCGAGTTCGCGACCTTGAACCATGATGAAGAGTCTGCCTTAAATCTTGATCTCTAGAGGAGAAGCGAGGAAGCGGGCTCTTCGCGAAGATTCTGACAAAATACTTGAATTACTATGATACTTAAGGTCGAGCCTAATAGTATAAGCTTTGGTGACCTAGATGCTCGAAAAACTCTTGCCCGTGAGGAAAGACCCCACTCCACGGGCTAGGACCCGGCGGGAGAGGGAGCTATGTTAGCTATCTTGGATAATTCGGCACAGCGACTATGAACTCCAAACGGGAGAGGGAAAGACCTTGCATTACTCTTGGAATGCCGAGCACCTCAAGCGGTTTTACCCATAAACCTGATCATAATGAATCATGCGTACATTTCAGTTAAATTCTCAGTGTTCTTTATAGCTAAAATGCATGATTCACAGCCTTTTTCATTAATATTACGCTAATCCCTCATATTATATTATTCTATAGAATATGGCAATGTTGGAATCAAAGGGCGGTAAGACGGAAAAGCAGTAGAAGAAAAAATGACGAAAAGGAAGCATCACAAAGGTTACGGGTTCATCGCTGCAAAGAACCCCTTCTCCGCGGTGAAGCATTTCGCTATTTATGAAGACCCAGCTTCCGCAGTGACTAACGAAACACGAAAACAAAGGCTTAGTCCGGCCATTTGCGAAGCCACCTTCACCGCGACGAAGCGGGGTTCCCTTTCCATTACGGGGACTCGAAAAAAACCTTAGCTCTCTGAGCCATTGATGGGCCAGCGAAGATTCGAGAAAGATCGCGAAGATGGAGTTTTCTATAGTTCTTCCTTGACCCTCTTACGTGAGTTCGAAGATTAGCGATGCGCCAATGAATCTTATGATGAACTAATTCTTTTCTCTAGGGTTTTTCCAACCTTAACCACAGTTTGATGGATTGATTTTCAGTTTTGGCTTATTTGATTATTAATATGAGTTCATATGTTTGCTTTAATTCTGGGTTTAATTACATGTTATTGTTTGGCTAATCGTGACATGCTAAAGCTAGGAGTTTGAGATCGAGAGAAGATAATTTCCAAGGACATGGTTAAAGCAACACTTGGGTAGTCGAAGAATAGAGATATTCCCGGGCTGAAAGTGTGGCCTTAGGGTTTACATTTAGGAGTTTGGTCGAGGGTTGAGCGGAGATCTGATACATCCCATTGGCGAAATAGTCAAATATCTCGAGAGAATATCTTGTAGGAAAGATCAACCTTGACACTAACTCATATAAATACTTGATAAGTCCTTAATTGAGTTGACACCCATCGAAGTGGTAGGAAATGGTAAAACCTTAGGTTTCTCATCATCGATATAATTCGACACCGTATTCTAAAAGTTTTGTTCAATTCAATAATTTAGTGTAATTTACTCTAGGATTAGATCCAAAATATTTCGAAGTCATCAAATCGATGGTGACACACTTCTCTTCGAGGAATGACCTTGAATTAACCACTACACTACGTCAACTCGACGCGTGCACTTGCGCACACGGGTTTGTGTTTCAAATTAATTTTACACACTCACCATTGGCCGAAATCGAGTTTTGAAGTCGTTTTAGGGAGAAGTTTAGTGTTGATATTGACAAGCCCAGGTACTTCATAGATAGTACTTTGGATCAATTTTACTTTCTTTAGTTCTTCTCACTTCTTGATAATTTCTTTTTAGTTTTATTCCTGGTTTACGTGTTCTTCTTTATTGCATCTGTGCTGTGATTTGGTTTCGTTCTTATCCTGTGATTTCAGGAAAGTATTTAGAGTGCATGCGAGACGAGGAGCCTGGTATTTCCATTGTCCCAGACGAGCGGACATTGCATCGATTATGTAAAAGACCCGCAGTAACTCAACTGAAGAAATCATGGCATCTAGCGGATGTAAGGACATATTCATGATGGGGATGAACCTGCGAGGTGGAATAGAATGGAATAGCCCATAGAAACCAGGCCATACACCCTTCGTTCAGCCTGATAATCCGCATATGCTACTTAAGGAGTTTGCATTGCGACCTACAGTTGTTCAGTCAGCTATACGTCGACCACTCATATAAGCAAGCAACTTTGAGCTGAAAGGAGTGACATTGCAAATGCTCCACAATATACAATTCCACGGGCTACCTAGCGAGAATCCGAATGCACATTTGACCAGCTTTATTGAAGTCTGTGACACAGTAAAGTATAATGGGGTAACCGAAGAAGCTCTCAGACTACGGCTATTCCCATTGTCACTTAGCGATAGGGCTAAACATTGGTTGACCAGCCAACCTCTAGACTCCATCACCTCATGGAATGACTTGGTGCAGAAATTTCTGACCAAATTTTTCCCACCCTCGAAGATAGCTCAATTGGTGCAAGAAATTAATACATTTAGGAAATTTGAGGGGGAGAACCTAGCTGAGGCTTGGGAGAGATTTCATGAGCTATTGAGGAGGTTTCCACATCACATATTGACTAAGTGGATGCAGGTGCATATGTTATACAATGGTCTAGCGGCTCATTGGGACGATCATTGCTTGGTAAGGAGGTGCCATGATGAAGAAATCCACGAATCAGAGCCTATGAGATTTGGAGGGATACAACTACCAACACTAATCCCAGGTGGCCTAGAGACATATCAACATCCCAAAGAAACCCTCCCGGGAAGCGAGACCACGGAGATTCTTAGTAACACATTGAAACCATGTCTTGATTAAGCTAGCAGTATAAAAGCAACGAAGTCTGATAAATGTCATTGAGTAATCATGGGAAATTTGTGAATCTTACGGGGTGGGCGATGATACTAGTGTCGGTCGGGGCGGGATGACAATAGAGCCCAATATGTGAATCAACAGAATCAACCACAACAAGGGCAGTATGGGGGCAATGCATATCAGAATAGATACTAGAATCAAAGTCAGAATGTAGGTCAGGGATGGAGAGGTAACCAAGGTAATCAGAACAATCTGAATTATGATTGGAGGAATAGTCAGAACAACATGCCACCACCATGAGTGAATGAACCAACCCTTGAGAAAAAAGTAGACTTGGAGCAAGCACTTGCACAAATGCTCACCTCGCACACCACCTTTATGAATGAGACAAAGGCGAATTTGCAAAGCTAGACCACCCAATTGAACAATCGGGGCGACCACGATTGAAACTTAGAAGAGGTGCGAATGGGCAAGGTGGAGGAAGCAAGGTGGGCTTAAGAGTAGGCTTGGATCACGAGCTAGCGTGAGCTCGGCTCATGACGACATCTGATCACTTCTAAGGCGTAAATGTTGTTAAGTTAAATCGATAAATGGAAATCAACATGGGTGCCACGTCGCCAGTGGGTGAGCATATAAAGGGATGCGGATCTGGGTCGTTCTCCGCTCATGGGAAAGAATCTCTTGATCTGCCTAATTATGGTATTCAGTGAATAGAGATTACCTGATTGATGCCGTGTCAGTAGTCCCAACGAGGAAGTCGTTGTGATCGGCGCGATCATCTTGGAGCAATTCCCGAAGAAGATGCAATCACAATACTATCAATAGTTGATCTTTCCTTTTCGTAGAAGAGCCGGCATAGGCATCGGAGAGATAATTAAACATTCCCCATTGGACCACCCTTTACGTGCAGGTTGTATGTCGTCACGGCCAGACCAGAGAGCGGCTCGGCGACTCCGGCGAGATCTGCCGGATTCGATAAACACCATCGATGCTTGAGTTTTTATAAAATGTATCTTCTTAGGCTTTGTATAACAGTTTTATAAAAATTGTTTTCTCAATTTAATGATAAAATAAAATGTTAACGTACTTTCTCACAAAAAAAGTAAATAAAAAAAAAATTCAAAACACATCCAAGACAATTTTTTTTTGGATTTTCAATCACATAGCTTTCATAAAATGCTTTAAATTACTAATTTGAATTATGGGCTTCATGAACAAAAGGTTAGAGGTAAAATAGAATTTTATGTTTTTTAAGGAGGAGGGTGAATAGTTGCCAAAGAAAAGGAAAAAGGTGAATTAGAATCTGCGTATGTCTGAGATCCAAATCCTGAAGTAGACGAGTTAAATTTCAGATAGTTCAGATTTCGTTATATGTACTTAAATTTCATTCAAACATGAGAATGGCCTGAAGGGGTAATGGCATTCCCATTCCACCTCTTTATTCTCATGATTTAAACACATCCTAGAGTGTGTTTGGAACATGGGAATGGGGATGTCATTACCCCTTCAACCCATTCCATGTTTGGATTAAATTTAGGGTGTGTTTAGTACATTGGAATGATGAATGAGAATGAAGAATCTATTTTCATTATTATTTCTCATGGAATGAAATCAAATTATTGATTTCATTCTTAGTGTTTGGATTAGTTTAGGAATCTTACATGAAAATTTTTATTTATTTCCATTCACCTATTTGGTAATACTAGGAATTTGAATGAAAAATAAATAAATTGACAATAATACCCTAACACATGATTTTAAATAATCTTTATTTCATTTTTCCTTCTCTAAGAAAAATGTTATTTCTAGAAATAACTTCCAAATGCTTTTTTTTTTTTTCTTTTAGAACCTTTTTAAAAAAAAACGTCATTTATTGTATTTTAAACTAATCATTTATTGGTAGATAAAATATTTTAATTTTTTTTTGTTTTCATTTTTAAAGTATTTTTAAAAAATAATTATAGTCATATATGATTAAAAATAAAATATTAGAAATTAAAATTATTTTAAAATATAAATAATTTTCAGAAGTATTTTCAAAATTGGTTTTTAGAACCGTTATTAAGCATCTTCTTAGTTTTTATTTAACGGTTTTATAAGAATGTTTTATCAAGATTATAAATTTAATGATAAAATAAAAGTTAACGTACTTTCTTACAAAAAAACGTGAATAAAAAATATTCAAAACACATCCAAGACCATGTTTTGGATTTATAATCACATAGCTTGCATAAAAGGCTTTAAATTACTAATTAGAATTGTAGGACCTAATGAACAAAATGTTAGAGGTAAATGATAATTTTAGAGTTTTATATTTTTAGAAGAAGGGTGAATATTAGTAAAAAAAGGAGAAAGGTGAATGAGAATACCACCTATATCTAAGAATCCAAATCCTACATAGGAGTAGAATTTAATTCCCCTTTGAATTAGTTTTCATTTCATTCCCTCCTGCTTAAATTTCATCCAAACATGGGAATTGGTTGAAAGTGTAATGATATTCCCATTCTATCTCCAATTCCCATGATCCAGAGCACACCCCAGTAAAGGGAATGGAATAAAGTATTGATAGGTTGTATTCTAATTTTTCATTCTCCTTAAAAAATATAAAAACTTAAAATTACCATTTTACCCATAATTTTTTCATCAAGCTTCTCATGGTACGATCAAGTCAAATATTTAAGTTTGTGTGTGGGTCCCACTAGAGTTTTACCCTTCCTATTAATTTGCTTCCAAAAATATTTACCAATTTAAACCTATGAAATGTTACAAAACTTGTAGGTTGAGGAAGATCATAAGTTTGTAACATATGAGAGTAAATCATGTTTAATGTGTTCATTAAACATATGAATAGAGTATTGGATTGTTACAAAACTTATGAGGTTGATGAAGATTAAAAGTTTGTAACATTTGAGGTTAAATATGTTGTGTATGAATTAAACATATATTTATGTTGCACTAAGATATTCTGATTTCAAGAGGTTAAGGAAGCCAGTCTTCTTCTCTTTGTAATCACATTTTTCTATCCTAAGAATGTTCGATAAAAGTGATTTTTCTTCTTTTGAAGTACTTATGTAGAAAAGTAGAAAAGACTTAATCGATCAGACTATTTTCCTCTTACTTCTCTAAAGATTTCTTGAGAGATAGAGGAAATAGAGTCTTTGGATAAAATTCCAAGAACTTGTTTAAGCCTTCTTGTGTTCATCTTCTTCTTATTTCTAATTTCAAGGGATTGTAAATGCTTTGGTAATTTCAACAATCTATTGCATAGAGTGAGTATTGAATGTGTTTCTCTTCTCCATTTTATCAATCTTTATTTTTTCCAACAATGGTTTTATGACTTAAGAGTCTATACTACTATGGTTTTATGACTTAGGGGTCTCTACATAACAAAAATGTATTAAAATGGACATTATTTGAAATGAAAATTAGTTTGAAAACTTTTCTTAAGTGGAAACTCAATAAAATAGGCAAATGTACTCTGAAATAATTTCATTGATTCAAATTAGCAATATATCGATAGAAATTATTTGGAAATGAAAGTGGTTGAAAAAACTTTTCTTAAATTAATTTTATTTCAAAACTCAATAAAATAGGCAAATGTTTTTAAGAGAGAAATAATTTCATTGATTCAAATTAGCAATATATCGATAGAAACATATAATCAAAATCACTAAAAATCATAAAGGATGAAACATCATTCATGTTAATAGCATAATGAATCGACTCAAAGTCTAGACATTTGATAGTCGATCCTACACATTTGATATTACTATGGTGACTAGAATACCTATGACTCCAGTTCTACAGCATATTGATGACCATTGATTTGATTTCTTGTCTTTGATAGTATATATTTTGCTCGTCTGAATCGCCCAAATACAAATAAATGCCACCTGGCAGCAGCGAAAACCAAAAGCGTCGTAGTAAAGATGTATAACCACCTCTTTGCCTTTAAGATGATGATTGTGGGTACCATGACTTTTGGCCCAGCATTCCTGTTGAAATTTGAAGCGGATCAAAGAAGCCCGGTAGGAGGCCCAAGTATCCTCACACGAACATGGATCTGAACCATGGCCTGAAGCTTGGCTCGTGGACTATCGAGTCACGACAAGGCTTCGAGTTGTATAGACACGTCCTCTTCTAACCGGTTGCTGTCTTTAAGATGTTGGTCATCCAATGATTTCCCGGCTGATCCCTCTCACGACTCAGAACACATCCTCCTGAGCCTATTAATCACCCTTAGGATGATCGAAGGCGTCAGCAGGCGGAAGGTCGGGCGACTTGGTTTATCAAAAAGGAAAAAGAACGATTGACGTGCAAGAAAAGCGCCTTCCTCCCTTCCATTTTGGAAACCAGATCACCCACTTTCCATAAAGTGGATCATCCTCCTCCTTCATAAATAAGGAAGGAATGACAACATAAAGATATGAGAAAATACACTGAAAGACTGACATTTACACTCTCTATTTCTCTGTCTAATTTAAGCATCGGAGAGCCGACTGACACACCACCTTCGATGTCTTGTTTGTTTTGTAGGTCCTTGCTGCGGGTTAATGCCAGTCCAGGTGACTACGAAGAATCTAAGGAGAATAACAATTGGGGCCGTTTGTAGACGACGAACAAAAAATCTCATCGACGGCGTGCGAGGAGAGTCGGCTATCAAAGTGATCCCCGCGAAGATTCGGTGGTTCCCACTCACTCGTGCAGTTCGTCGGATCTATCGTTGTAGGCGAAACCAGTAAATCAATCCCCTTGAGGCCAGGTTTCTTCATTAGGCGTCGAGGATATGGACGAAGCAAGCAGGCTGATGAATGGGCGGGTGCGGAGCCGTGCGACCGTGCTGCGGCGAAACGCGTCTGCGGGCTCGTTTGGAAGAAGATCGGGGTGAAATGCACGAGGGAGTAGCCATCCTACCGGGCGAAAGTGATGTAGCAGCGGACGACGAGTTATCCTTTGGTAGCTCTCCGCTTCACGATCACATCACCCTACGAAGAACAAGCGTGGGTGAATCTGAAGAGGCCCGCGCCCGTTCGACCTTCAGAAGTCGATTGGCATACATCACTTGTCTGAAGAAATCGATGAAATGCTCAGCGGTGGAGCGGAGGCCCCCAATGTGCCGCGATGTACAGGCAACATATCACTTAGTTCATGTATCCTACCTTGAGTGCAGCCCCTGCGTGGCTACATCCTGTTAATAGGGGACTGAAGACATCTTGTATCCTCCTCGCTAAGGCTAACACATCTTGAGCTACAAACCGTGGCGTGGCTTTGTCATGCAAATCTTTTTCCATGTGATGGCTCCTGCAGTCCATATGACCACATATTGCACTTCAATCAGGCAATGATACTCAATATGAGAGACGACCGTTTACTATTCAAAGTGTTCCCAGCCAGCTTGAAGGGGCCCGCCCTGGCTTGGTTCCACAAACTCCCATGGAGATCTATCAACTCTTTCAGTGAGTTGTGGCTGCATTTGTTTCCTAGTACATGTGCTCAGATTAATGAAGAAACATCGATTCTCTACTGCGAAACCATCTTGGCGGGAGGACGATTCCATCCGCGATTTCAGTAAAAGATTTTGGAGGGGTTGTCTAACAGATTGATTTGTACAGTATGGATGAGGTCCTCCAGAATTTTCATAGGAGCTTTGGGCCGACCACCCCATTCTTCTACTCGCTATCCACGTATCAGCTGTGTGATGGAAGAGATTATGCAGAGACGGACGGATAAATATTGACAGAGGACGATAAACCGAGCAGCCTCTTAAGCCATGATGATAACATCCCAAAGTACCGTCGGCCACTGTAGGTTAGTCTAAACAAAAAGGCCAAAGTAAGAACCAGAAACGCTCCACGAGACCAATCGGAGAGAAGAGGAATCCGCGATTTACCTCAGACATTTCTTACAGCGGACTCACTTCTTCTCATCCAAGATCACCTTGACTTCAAATGGCCCACACCCATTCAGTCAGATCCCGCAAGGCGCAACTAGTCTTTGAGATGGGATTACCACAAAGACCACGGGCATGAGAACAACCGATGTTGAAGCCTGAAATTTATGGTGGAAAGATTAATTAGGGCCGAACACCTCAGGAGATATGTTCGGGAGATGGTCCGCGGAGCTGAGGCCGCCCCTGCGGTTGAAAGAATAGTGGCCAATGCAGAGCTCCGGCATGAACCTCGACACACCATAAACTACATACTGGGCAGCTCGGTTGACGATCAATATCAGTCTAAGCACCATAAGAGGAAATCATTGCGTCGCGACCATATCCGGGCCGGGTAAACACCCGTATACACACACGAGACGATGCGAGCAATCGGTGATCGTGGCAATATATCATTTCCCCCTATTAACCCATGCAAGGTCATTACTCCACACCACGATGCACTCGTACTTACTTTAGGTATTAATGATTTTTATGTGCCTGAGTCTTGGTTTGACCACTAGCGGGTAGTTGACTTATTCTGACTACCCACCTTGACGAATGAACATCTCTTTTGGCGGTTAAGTTTGGTGAGTAGAATCTGTTTGGGTTTAACGTGGTAACCATAGTAACGATGGGCGAAATTGCTCTCACAATGAGCGGGGGCCGATAGTCGGTAGGTCTTATTTTCCAGGTTGTCCGAGACACCGGGCCGTCGATGCCTTTGTTGGTCGGGCACAGCATGCGATGAAAGTCGTGCCCTCGACTGCTAAGACCCGGTCTTTGAAATGGAGTGACTATCTAAGCGGCTTGACTAAGCGATGACAGTGCCTGGTGTCGATCTGCGGGAGCATGAGAAAAAAGAAAGCTCCTATAGTCCGGCCCTCGAGACCCAGGCCCCAGAATAGTAATTACAGCTCACCACCGAGCGAGTGGAGACCCCGAGGAAGCGATTGGCCATAGAACCCACAGGTCCAGTATGCAGGCCAGTGGATAAATCCACATATGTTAGTTCCCTCTTATCCAGTGAGGAAAAGGAACCGTATCGAGGTTACGCTCAGTAATATAAAATGTATTTATGCGGACCCACTCGAACATGGTAGCATTAACCTCCTTTATGCCTCTCACAAATTAAATGTCATCATTTCGACGGGCCAGGTTGGAGGCAGAAAGTGGCGTTCCACGGACGCCCGTCGGGTTATTTAGGTAGAAGTGGATAATCTTTTAAAGGAAAGATTTATCAGGGAGATAAAGTATCCGGAATGGCTGGCCAATGTGGTGGTAGTCCCGAAAAAAGCGATAAATAGAGAGTGTGCGTGGACTACACAGATCTCAACGAGGCATACCCAAAAGACAGCTTCCCTCTACCTTGGATAGACTAGATTGTCGACGCGTCAACTGGCCATGGGATGTTGTCATTCCTAGATGCCTTCTCAGGATATCATCAAATACCCATGCATCTGCAAGAAGCGGAAAAAACAGCGCTACATCACCAGCACAGTTGTTTTGCTACAATGTGATCTTAGTTTGGCTTAAAGAATCTTAGGAGAGCGTCACCAGAGATTAGTGACCCGGGGTTCGAAGCCATTCTTGGGAAAGACCATGGAGGTTTACATTGATGATATGTTGGTAAAGTCCAGGGAACGCCCGGACCATGCTGAACACCTACAAGAGGCTTTTGAACTCCTACGGAACGACTACGTATGAAGTTTCTCCAATCCTCTAAGTGTGCCTTCGACGGGGCAGCTACCCTTGAGTTTCATGGT